>CAUYON010091879.1:0-20267 GCA_963573935.1 Arctocebus calabarensis
CAGCTGAGTGTGGGGTTTGTTCATGGGGGGCTGTAGTCTGGGGGCCTCAGCACCTCCATTCTTTAGTTAAACAAACTGAGGTCCCCACGGGGGCTCACTCTGTTGCTGAACCAGTGGTGGCTCAGTTGCCTGTTGTAGTTAAACTCAGGGACGAGGAGTTGCTGCGTAAAAAGGCTTTATTATTAGACAGGCTGTAATTCCGGAGAACAACGAGAGTAATTTTTTTTTCTTTTTTAAGAAACAGAGTCTCACTTAGTCACCCTCGGTAGAGTGCCGTGGCGTCACAGCTCACAGCAACCTCCAGCTCCTGGGTTTGGGCGATTCTCCTGCTCAGCCCCTGGATTACCTGGGACTACAGGCGCCCACCACAACGCCCGGCTATTTTTTTGTTGCCGTTTGGCCGGGGCCATGTTTGAACCAGCCCCCCTCGGTATATGGGGCCAGCGCCCTACTTAATGAGCTACAGGCGCCGCCCCAAGAGAAATTTTTTAAATGTTGTTTTTTCTATGTAACAAATTTTAATAACTTATGTGGGGAATAATTTCACAAGTATACTGGAAATATACTTAAGTGATCAACAACATGTAGGCAAGTTAAATACATATGACTATTTAAAACTAATAAAAAATCATCATCAGTAAAACATCTTTATATATGCTATTAACTTGTTCTATAGTGCCTTATTACTTTCTCGTTTTTCTTTTTTTTTTTTTTTTCAAGATTATTATCTTTATTCCCTATTTCTGGTTTGGCCTGTTTGACTGACTTACTCTTCCTATGTTTTAAAGTGAATTCTCACTTCAGAAATAGCTAAGAAAGGTTGTGGGTTGTCTCTATCTACCACATTCTCTACTTTTATTTTTTATTTTCACATCTATGAAATTGATTTAAAATGAAAATAATTTTAAATAATTTTAAATTTGTTATGGTTAGTTAAGTGGACATGCAGGCTGTGCTGGTTAATTTTGTTTTTGAAATTTGTGAAACGTGGCTGAACATGGTGGCTTAGGCCTGTAATTCTAGCACTCTGGGAGGCCAAGGCAGGTGGATTGCCTGAGCTTATGAGTTTAAGACCAGTCTGAGTCAGAGGGACACAATCTCTAAAGAAAAAAAAAAAAAAGCCCTGTGTTGTAACCAGCACCTGTAGTACCAACTACTTGGGAGTCCGAGGCAAGAGAATCGCATAAGCCCAAGAGTTTGATGTGAGCTGAGAAGCCAGGCACTCTACAGATAATGAGACTCTGTCTAAAATACAATTTAAAAAAAAAACGAAAACGAAATTTGTGAAGCAGCAGGTACATATGAATGGTATACATTGCATATTGAAACATATTAAGAGGCTTATAATATATAATATAAGAATAACTATTGGCTCGGCGCCTGTGGCTTAACGGGCTAAGGCGCCAGCCATGCACCTGAGCTGGCAGGTTCGAATGCAGTCCCAGCTACTTGGGAGGCAGAAATAGGAGACTCGCTTCAGCCCAGGAATTGGAGGTTGCTGTGAGCAGTGATGCTCCAGTACTCTATCCAGGGTGACAGCTTGAGGCTCTGTCTCAAAAAAAAAAAAAAAAACTATAAAGGTACAGACTTAGGTATTTGGGGTAATTACGACAATTCTTTAGATAGGAAATATTGGATATTCTGAAAAATCTAGTTTTTTGTGTATTTTGACTACGTCTTTTATACAACTTTACTTGCTTTTAATGAGTCGGGAACTGTTAGATAAATTGAAGCAGTATATAGATTTTAAAGCTTTTACATGTATGATTGTGTTTTAATAATCAATAATGGTTGCTTTATTTTTTTAGTATAGCTTCTCATACTTGTTTTAATTCAATGCTCAGAGTGTTTATGTCTTGAGAAGTTGTATTAAGGACCTTGACAATGGCACATGCCAATGGAGTAATTTTCAGATTGAGTCCAATAGCTATTGTTGGTATGACAAAAATGGCTATGGTGGTATATTTAATGAAAGGTTCCAGACCCAAGGATAAAAATCATTATGAGAGACGAGACCAAATGAAAAGGGAGATCCAATTTTTGCACATTAAAGTGGCCTTCATTCCACCTCAAGTACAGGTGGGCTGAGATTCCTAACCGTGAATGAAATCCACACCTGCACTATGGCAGACAAGGATTTAAAGGGTTAGGGCAGTCAAGATTGTTGGCATTCCTATTTCCTGGGAGGGACTTGAGTTTGACCTTGTCTGGGTGGGCCAGGAACCTCAGCCTGTGTGGGCAGGGCAAATTTATTCGGGTAGTTGATCTATCAGACCAGCCTCTTTAGTTTCCTATAAGGAGGTAGGGTGATGGGTGTGGCTTCTTTTTGAAGGTTTCTAGCAGTGTGAGGGGGAGGAGTTAGGCTCTGTGGGCTGCCTGTAAAAAAGAATTGGAAGGGGAGAAGAATGATGTTCGCAGAAATTTTTTGGTTTTTCTTCAGTTTGAGGTGGTTGGTATTTAGTAGAGTGATGATATGACAGTTTTCAGGTGATTGTTCAATAAATCGAGAGATGAAGCAAGGACTTGCTTATCTGTAACTGAGAAGGAGAAGGATTTTGATTAGTGATTTTATCATCAGTTGAGATTGATGGGTAGAGAAGAAAAGCCAGATATTGGTAGGAGGGGTAGCAAAAAGAAAAAGAATCAGAAAATTGTGTTTCTTGAGGGAGAAAGTCTTGGAACGTGCCTGGTAGTCACAGATTTTTAGAGGTTCCAAGGAGGTCGTTCCAACTTTGAACATGTGAGAATAGCCAGGTATCCCGAGAAAAGTTATAGAGAAAAGGAAAAAATTGAGGAAGAATGTTATACATTTATTAGGAAGTGGATTCTTCAGGGATCCTGGTGAGTTTGAGGTGGCCGGGGACAGTACTTGGGATTTCCAGTGATAGTTCTTCAGTGTTGGAAGTTTTCCTGTAGAACGCCGTTTTATTCAGGTTCGGTAAATCCTAACTGGGGGGTCCACAAGGTGAACAGCCGTGGGGTTGCTGTAAAAAACCATGTGCGGACCTGTCCAACGAGGAGGTAAGGTCTTGGAGGGCACTAATTTTGTGAGTTGTTGTATAAGGATGCTATTCCTTTGTTCTACTTTTCCTGATGATTGCGGTCTGTAAGACACATGTAGATGCCACTGAATTCCTAGGGCTTGTGAAATTTAAGAGGCTATGTGGCTAATGAAAGCTGGGCCTTTGTTGCTCTGAATAGAGCTGGGGAGAGGGAATCCAAGAATAATGTGGTGACCTTTACAGTGAATAATGGCAGTTTCCTTTGGAAGTGTAGTTCTTTTTAGGACGTCTTTAACAAGTATGGCATTGATGATGGAGGAGCCTTGGCTGGTTATGAATGCCCTTTCTTGCCTTATGGCTGCATGGTGGAATTGTAAGACTTTAGTGAGGGGGAAGAATTCTGCTTGTTGCGAGGAAGTGCCTGGAGGCAGAGTTACAGAGGTGATAATGTGGGAAGAAGACACAACAGCAAAACCTGTCTTGGCAATGGAGTGAGCAGTGGCTTAAAAGAACTGCCATCAGTAAACCAGGTGTCTTCAGGATTAGGTGAAAGGAAAAAAAGAGAAATATTTGGAAAAGGGCTTAGTGTTACAATAGGGTCTACAGGGAGGTCAGATCGTGAGAATGGAGGGGTTTTGGGGGAGGGGTTGGAGAGGAGCAGGTTGGGTAGTGAGAGGTGGGAACCAGCGGGAATCATCAAGGTTGCTTGCAATTTTGAGAGAGTATCTCTACCTAATAGGGGAACATTACAGGAGGGAATAATAAGGAATGAATGCGAAAAAGTGTAGAGAAAGTGTGCACCATAAAGGTGGAGTAACACGGGGTAGATTACTTCAATACCCATCATCGAGATCTCTGTTCTAAAGGACCTTTATTAGATGGCAGCGTGGAAGAAGTTGCTCCCATGTCTATTAAAAAAGACATTATCTTCCATTATCCACTTAAAAGGCAACGGCTCTTCTTCCACTAGCAAATTCCTCTGGAGTTTAGACTTTGTAATTATCCAGGGGACACTGATGCTTCAAGAAACGTGAATCTTTAACAGCAAGGCCCACAAGGTCAGGAAATTCAGTTACGTTTTGGGTGCATCCATGAACCAGGTCCCCAGGAGGACTTGGGCAGAATTTTGCCTTATTCTGGGAATGTCTGCGAATCAAATTCTCAGAAGAACTTGTTTTGTTAAATTTCCAATGAGGCCTTCTGCAGGTTGGACACATTTTGTGGGCAGGGTTTTGCTTTGGGCATAGTTTTGCCTAGTGACCTGGTCTGCCCCCTTTAAAACACAGTCCCGGGGGAAATCTCATTTTTTTCGAGTACCCTGGGGAATTCTGAGAAACTGCTAGGTTTTGCCTAATGGCAGAAGACAATAACTGGAATCTTGAGAGCTTCTGCCTTTTAAAAGCGTCCTTACAATTATTTAAAACTTTAAAAGTCAGGTTAATAAGATCTCATTGAAGGGTTTGATGGCCTTGGGGAGATTTTTGGAGTTTTTTCCAGATGTCAGGTGTAGACTGAGATAAAATACATTTTAACAATGAGTCTGCCTTTGTAGTTCTCTGGGGATAGGGTAGTTTATAGCTGGAGAGCTTCGTTAAGATGAACTAAAAACTGGACAGGATTTTCATCCCATCTTTCGGTAACTTTTAACTTTTCATAATTGACAGCCTTATGGGCTGCTTTCTTTAGTCCTTCTGAGAGAAACTGGTCCACATACTTATGGACGCAGATTCTAGTAGCATCAGTTTGGTAATTCCAATTGGGGGTGTTGTTGGGGAAGAGCCCTAGTGCCTTCTGGCAGATTTTGATCTATTCTGCATAGATTTTCAGCATAAATTTGGGCTTGATTGAGTCCAGAGTTGTTCTCTTTCCTCTGAAGTTAGAGTGGAGGTGAGGATAATATATAAATCATGGCAGGTTAAATCATACAACTGAGTTAGATATCTAAATTCTTTTTTTTTTGGTACAGAGCCTCAAGCTGTTGTCCTGGGTAGAGTGCAGTGGCATCACAGCTCACAGCAACCTCCGACTCCTGGGCTCAAGCGAGTCTCCACCTCCCAAGTAGCTGGGACTACAGGCGCCCACTACAGCACCTGGCTATTTTTTATGTTGTTTGGCGGCCCGGGCTGGATTTGAACCCACCAGCTCAGGTGTATGTGGCTGGGCGCCTCAACCATTTGAGACACAGGCACTGAGCCAGATATCTAAATTCTTGAGAGTAATTTTTGGGATCCATGGAGAATGATTGATTTGATTACATGGGAGAGGTCTGAGAGAGAAGATGGAACTTGAACCCTGACAATGCTTTCCATTCCTATAACCTTTCAGAGGAGGTATAAGGGTTGGGTATTTTGGAAGTGGGAGGTCTAAAGATGTGGCCAGACCTAGTAAGCGGCGGGGAAGCTGGGTCTGGCGTGTTTTTTTCCATCCCAGATCCACCATCTTTTTCTCTCTTAGTCCTGGTCGGGGAATTGGAGAAGGGGGAGGAGGAGCAGAAGCTTTTCAATAGGGAGTAGGAATGCCACTTTCTTTTTTGTTTACCACATGTTGGGGATTTGGAGAAGGAGGGAAGGGTGGAAGTTGAGGGGAGAGTTATCTGCTGGATGGAAAGAAGACAAAGCAGAGTCAGATGAGTCTGCAAAATTTGGAGGTATTTGGACAAGGAGAATTTGAGAGGCTTCACAGGATAAACATAGGGAAGAAATATTTCGGAGTGTGAAGAATGCATGAACGTAAAGAATGTCTGACCATTTGGCTGATTTGTGACAGTAATTGTTGAGATTAGTGAGACTTGAGATATCGAAGGTGCCATGTTTAGGCCAATGTGAATCATTGGTAAGTTTGTACACAGGCCAAGCAGTATTATATAGAAAAATAAGATGTTTATATTTGAAGTCAGGATAGAGATGTAGAGGTTTCAGGTGAGTTAGAAGAAAGCTTACAGGTGAAGAAGGGGGAATTTTGATTGAGTGGTGCCCATAGTAAAGACTGGGGGAAGAAAATAAATAAGATTAAAGCTAACACAAGGTGGCTGTTTCGGGAAAGTAAAGGGAATTTAGGGACCAATAAAACAACTGAGACTGCAATAAGATGATTAAGACTGCAAGCAGAGACAGCGTCCTCTGCCTTTCGTTGTCAGTCGAATTTAGGCCTCCAGGAAGAGGAGGATTTAACTTTGTGAGGATTTAATTTGACCCTGTTTCTAGGGGCTACCTTTATTCACAGTAATTGGAGGGGAATACCTGGTTTTCATGTAAATGGATCTCCTGGCATTGTTTGGCCATATTTATTTCGTGTATGATTTATTTTCTTTTTTCCTTTTCCTGATGATTGAGGTATGCAGGCTGCGTGCAATTTCTAGTGAATTTTCAAAAATTTGCTTACCTGCTGTGTAACTTTTGCCATAAAAGATGGACTGTTGGGGCGGCGCCTGTGGCTCAGCGAGTAGGGCACCGACCCCATATACCGAGGGCTGTGGGTTCAAACCCGGCCCCGGCCGAACTGCATCAAAAATTAGCCGGGCGCTGTGGCGGGCACCTGTAGTCCCAGCTACTCGGGAGGCTGAGGCAAGAGAATCGCCTGAGCCCAAGAGCTGGAGGTTGCTGTGAGCTGTGACTCCACAACACTCCACCGAGTGCGATAGAGTGAGACTCCGTCTCCACAAAAAAAAAAAAAAAAAAAAGATGGACTGTTGGCTTGGTGCCTGTGGCTTAAGCGGCTAAGGCGCCAGCCATGTACACATGAGCTGGTGGGTTCGAATCCAGCCTAGGCCTGCCAAACAACAATGACAGCTGCAACCAAAAAATAGCCGGGCGTTGTGGCGGGCGTCTGTAGTCCCAGCTACTTGGGAGGCAGAGGCAGGAAACTTGCTTGAGCTCAGGAATTGGAGGTTGCTGTGAGCTGTGATGCCACGGCACTCTCTCCACAGTGACAGCTTGAGGCTCTGTCTCAAAAAAAAAAGAAAAAAGATGGACCATTATTACTTTGATGGCTTCTAGGGAACTTATAATGGGGTGAAGGAGCTAAGGAAATTTCACCCCAAAATATGGCTCCTTTGTGTAAAGAATATTTTGAATTAAAGGCCATTCATGATCAGAAAGCATTGAAAGAGGGCTTTCCTCTATCTCCATAGAACATGAGTCACTTGAGAGGGAATCAAAAGGGGCTGCTGACCTTTTTAAATGCTAATAGATCTGTGTCCAAGGTCATTTGAAGTACAATACCTGTCTCACGTTAATGTAGAAATCAATTTTCACCCTTCTACACATTCCCCCTTGCAACCAGTTACTACACCTATACTTTCCACTTATTTGCTCCTCCCTTTTAAAAAGCATCTGTAAAGATCTCAGACCATCACTGAAACTTTGGATAATCATTCTTTTGGTTCCCCCCATGCGCGTGGTATTTGGAAATAAAACTTTGTCTTAATAATCTATCCCAATTGTGAGGTGATCTTTCAGCGAACCAGTGAAAGGGAAAAGGGCAGGTTTCACCTTGATCCATACAGTAGTATAATGTTTTTCAGAAGGACCTTTATTACTTCTGTGTTTTCTTTGTTTTCATGGGGCAAGCTTTTACTTCTCTTGAAAAAGTATCCATTAATACTAGCAAATATTTCAGACTTTTGGATGAGGGTATTTGAGTGAAGTCTATCAGCTAGTTTTCATTTTATTTTATTTTATTTTATATATATATATATATATATATTTTTGGACATCCTAAAGCTTTCGCCCTGGGTAGAGAGCTGTGACATCACAGCTCACAGTAACCCTCAACTCCTGGGCTTAAGCAATTCTCTTGCCTCATCCTCCCAAGTAGCTGGAACTACAGGCGCCTGCCACAACGCCCAGCTATTTTTTTTGGTTGTAGTTGTCATTGTATTGTTGTTTGCCAGGCCCAGGCTGGATTCAAACCCACCAGTCTCCATGTATGTGGCTGGTGCCTTAGCCACTTCAGCTACAGGTGCCGAGCCTATCAGCTAGTTTTCAAATGTCATTTTCTGGCATGTTTGGAGTGGTTTTTAGATCTGCTGTCTGTTTGAGGGTTGTTTTTGATAAAAGCAAATACTGAGTATTTGTTTTGATTATCTGGGTGAGTTGCCAGTTTGTACCTTATGGCAGAGGGAACTCAGTTTAGGCTTTTTTTGCAGAAATGTGCGATGTCATGAAGTCACTTAATTACCTGAGCTTTAGACTTCTGGTTAACATGATCTGTCCTTGGCTGTTGATGAGTCAACTATTTTTTTTATCATGGAATTTTTCTGTTTCCTTTTTCATTTCTTTTCTTATAGATGGGATTGAAATCAGATTGGTTTAGAGGCAGCGGTAAGGGAGTCATTACTCTGGATCTTGCGGCTGCTTTGCTGCAGTGTCGCCCTCTTGGTTTCTTTTGGCACAGGATAGTCTTTTCTGGTGTCCTGGGTAGTGAATGACTGCCACCTTGCGGAAAGACAATATAGCTTCTGGTAGTTGTAAAAGAGTTCTGAACTGTTTGGTTTGGGGTTTTTTTTTTAATTTGTTTTGTTTTGTTTCGTTTGAGACAGGGTCTCTCTCTGTCACCCGGGTAGAGTGCCATAGCATCACAGCTCACAGCAACCTCAAACTCTTTGGCATAAACAATTCTCTTGCCTCATCCTCCCTAGTAGCTGGGAGTACAGGTGCCCTCCTTAATACCTGGTTATTGTTTTGTTGTTGTAATTATTGTTTAGCAGGTCCGGGCTGAGTTATCTCCTTTTTTTATATGGCATTTGAGACAGTTTGACTTTGTCACCCTCGCTAGCGTATCGTGGCATCATAGCTCATAGGAACCTCAAACTCCTGGGCTTAAGCCATTCCCTTGTCTCTGCCTTCCAAGTAGTTGAGACTACAGGTGGTCGCCACAATGCCTGGCTATTTTTATAGATAAGGTCTTGCTGTGGCTCAGGCTGGTCTGAAACCTGTGAGCTCAGGCAACCCACCCACGTCGGCCTCCCAAGTGCTGGGATTACAGGTGTCAGTCACCTCGCCTGGCTTTTTTTTTTTTTTTTTTTTCATTTTAGCAGTGTTTAACGAAAGTTGCATATAAGATTATTTTATTCCTGCATCTTCTCAATTGTTTCTTCCTTGTACTTGCCCTTTTCCTTTCCTACTTGGCGAGATTTTGCTTTTCGTTCAAGGATCTTTTTGCAGTCTTTGTCCAGTTTAGGCCTAGTAATAACCGCCTTGTTGGGGTGAATGCCCATATGGACAGTTGTGCCATTAGCCTTTTCCCGCTGCACCCGCTCAGCAGAGGTGACGTATTTCTTCCTGTCAACCTGGACTACTTTGCCAATCTGCTGACCTGTATAATGCCCCCGGACAACCTGAACTTCATCATCCTTTCGGACGGGCATGGATTGAACATTATACTTCTGTCTCAGTTCTTTGGAAAGAGGGGAAGACATAATCTTCCTGCGAATGTGGGAAGGTGAAGGTGCATTGAAAAGTTCTTGCTTCCGTCAGAAGTCACAAAGGGATTGAACTTCATTTTGGCTGCTACCTCTCTGGCGTTGGCCAAAAAATGGAAGAGAGTTACAGGTTGTTTCCAGTTCTGTGTGTTCACTCGCCAGGCTTTTACATGGCATTTTCAGTGTGAAGAATTATAAAAGAAAATTTAGAGTCCATTTACATGTTTAGTGTTTTTCTTTTTGACTGTTCTAATGTTCTGGTTAGAGCAATTAGTTCAGCTTTTGGTTTGAAGTCCCTGGTGGAAGGGCTTTCTTTTCCACGGGTCTTTCTGCAGGCACCTCTGTGTAACTTGCCCTTCATGTTTCTTTGTCAATGTAATTGCTTCCATCCATACACGGAGGCCAGTCTACATCTTCAGATGGGTTGTCTGATGGGTCTCCTTGTCTAGAAAAGTCTTATTTTCCCATCCTACCTGCAGGAACTAGAAGTTTCTTTTTTGCTGAAGTAAGAAAAAAACTTGATAAGGGACATGAACCCTAGTCACTTGTCCCAAGGTGAATTTTACCTTTTCTTTTGAAAGATCACCAGTCACAGGCAGGGTTTGAAGACAGGCCACCCAGTAGCTATAAAGCCATCACATATTATTTAGATGAATATATAACTTGGTCTGGGAAAAGTGCCAATTTTTTGTATCAGTACTTGAAGGCCAAACCCCAGTTCTCTGTCTTTCATACATATATAGAAAGAAGAATTTTGTTAACTTACGCAGACCAAGAGCAGAGGCCTTAGAGAGACTTTTAAGTTTCTGCAGGGCTTTGCCACACCCCTTAGTTTAATACAAGGGTGTATTTCCTGTCTAGAAAGCCTGATGCAAGCAAGAGTTTAAGAATTAAGCCATATTCAGGAATCCATACCTAGCAGAAACTTGCCGTATGTCGAAATCCCCGAATCTCTTACAGGGGTTGGAAAATATAACATTAAATTATTATTATTTATTTATTTATTTGAGACAGAGCCTCAAGCTATCACCCTGGATAGAGTGTTGTGGCATCACAGCTCACAGCAACCTCCAATTCCTGGGCTTAAGCAAGTCTCTTCACCTCTCAAGTAGCTGGGACTATAGGCACCGCCACAACGCCCTGCCATTTTTTGTTTGCAGCCATCATTGTTGTTTGGCGGGCGGACTGGTTTCGAACCCACCAGCTCAGGTGTACGTGGCTGGCGCCTTAGCCCGTTGAGCCACAGGCACCGAGCTGACACATTTTCTTTTAAATGCAAGGGATAAGCTATATGAGTCTGGCTAGAAAGGATAATGGCGCTCCTCCACATGGTGGTGATGATAGGACTCTGGACTCAGAGAAGTCCTGCTTGCGTGGAAACTACCATGCCCTTTAGGATGAACTCCCAGGACAAACTCCACGCTATGTGCACACCCAGGTCCCCATCTCACATGTTCAAATCCCTTTGGGGCAGTTAGTGTTTTAGGCGATCTGGCTCCTCCTAGTTCCAGAAGCCAATGAAGCAAGGTCTGTGCAAGGAGTGACTTAAAGCCAGTCTCATTTGCATCCTCAGATGAGCCAGTGAGGCAGAAAATGTAGATAATAAAGAGAGTTAATGACAGGCCTCCCCAGCTGCCTGAGCTGGCCCTTGGGGAGAAGGAGTCAATGAGCTCCTGTCGCTGTTGTTCCGGACCCTCAATTTCTTCATCTTCTCTCTCCTGCACAGCCCCCTTCCCAGCCTGGCTTGTTGTCTTGAACATTGATTGCAGCAGCTCACACAGAGAAATGAGACCACAAGGGATCTGGGTATCTCTAGGTCAGTGATGGGATGTGGGTGGGGGGAGGCAACTTGTCATTCTTTCTGGTTTATTTATTCATTTTTTTGAGACTGAATCTCACTATGTCACCCTAGGTAGAGTGTTTCTCATCATGTCTTCTTACAAGATGTTGAGAATCAAGTGAGTTCTGGCCAAGAAACAAAAGCAAAATCATTCCATTCTCCAACAGATTCGAGTGAAAGCTAGTAACAAAACAAGGTACAAACTCAAAGAGGAGACATTGGAGAAAAGCCAAGCTGTATCTATAAGGGATTGCACATGAGATGGCAGACATATTTATGCTGTATCAGAGTCACTATCATCTTACCTAATTAAGCTGAAAATGTCACTACTCTCTGGATATTCAGATACATTTCATTGAGAAAATAATTTTTCTTTTGTTTACTTGCTCTGCACTAATAAGTTGGTTCGGTAATAAATATGTAAGACCTTTCGTTTGAACAAAAAGTGCCCAGTCTGGCAGAGAGGTGGTTATTAAGCTAGGTGTCTATTACAGGTACTTCCTTTATTGGGAGCACTGCGTGCATACCTTTACCAATAAAACCGCGGATCGGGAGTTCTCTTGATATTAGCTGAATCACGTGATTGACATTCTTGAGTTTGTGGTCAACTAGAATCTTCAAATCTTTTTCATTTGGACAGGGTCAAACTGGTATTTTGTGTCTGGAATTTACACAAAGTATGTTGGTTTTAAGAGGTTTGGCTGCCCAGGTGACCAGTATCCGTCCCCTAAGTAGTCCAAAACAGAGTTGTTGCATTTAGAATGGGTTTCATCTTTTTCTGTGCTTACTTTTTAATCTAGGTACAATCACATAGAAAAGTGTAATAATCTCAAGAAATAGCTTGGTTAATTTTCACCCAGATGAAAACAGAGAACTTTTTCCCTATAAGATTTCCTTTCAGGCTCGGCGCCTATGGCTCAACGGGCTAAGGCGCCAGCCACGTACACCTGAGCTCACGGGTTCGAATCCAGCCTGGACCCACCAAACAACAATGGTGGCTGCAACCAAAAAAAAAAAAAAAAAAATGGCCAGGCGTTGTGGCGGACGCCTGTAGTCCCAGCTACTTGGGAGGCAGAGGCAGGAGACTTGCTTGAGCCCAGGAATGGGAGGTTGCTGTGAGCTGTGATGCCACAGCACTCTACCCAGGGTGATAGTTTGAGGCTCTGTCTCAAAAAAAACAAAACAAACAAACAAAAATACTGTTTTCTTTATTATTCTATAATGTTGAAATAGTATATAACTGTTTTATTGTCGTAAAATATATACAACATAACATTTACCATGTTAACATTTTTAACTGTATACTTAAGTGACATTAAGTACATTCACATTGAACAACCATCACCACCATCATTTTTAGAACATTTTCATCATCCCAGACAGAAGGAACTCTGCCCATTAAACACTAACTTTCAATTCTCTCCTCTCAGCTCCTGGCAACCACCATTCTATTTGACTGCTTTAGGTACCTAATATAAGTGTGATTATACAATGCTCGTCCTTTTGTAACTGGCTCTCTTCACTTAGCATAAGGTCTTCAAAATTTTATCCTTGTTGCACCATGGATCAGAATTTCTTTCCTTTTTAAGGCTGAATACTATTTCAGTGTATGTATATAAGGGTGTACTGTCGCCTAACGGGCACAATGTAGGGGTATACTGCAGACCTGGTGGGTTAAGGGCTCAGCTACAACTTGGATTTTACCTAACAAATGCAAACGATGTAACCTAATCATCTACTGAGTCAGTCTGAAATTTATCCATCTGAACCTTATATCAATTTGAAATTTTTTTTTTTTTTTTTGAGACAGAGCGTCAAACTGTCTCCCTGGATAGAGTGCCATGGCATCACAGCTCATAGCAACCTCCAATTCCTCGGCTCAAGTGAGTCTCCTGCCTCGGCCTCCCAAGTAGCTGGGGCTACAGGCGCCTGCCACAACGCCCAGCCATCATTGTTGTTTGGTGGGCCTGGGCTGGATTCCAAGCCACCAGCTCAAGTGTACGTGGCTGGCACCTTAGCCCGTTGAGCCACAGGCGCCAAGCCTCAATCTGAAATTTAAAAAAAAATAAGAAGCAAAAGTTAATAAGCCACAAAAACAAAAGCAAAACCGCTTTAAGTTAAAAAAAAAAAATAGGAGCATTGCTTCATCAAATAAACCTTTGCTGACGGCTTCAGGATGAGGCCCACTTGCACCCTGAGCCTCCAGTCAGCCATGGGAGGATCCTCCCTGATGGGGGTGTGGGTGAGGGGCACAGAGAGGGCAAGGAGTGAGCTTTGACTTGCAGGTAGAATGTGGTTGGTGCCCAAGTCTGGCTTCCGAGGCAGGGAAAGAGTATGTCACCTTCTGGGTGACAGTGGCTATGAGAAGGGGGCTTCGTGGCTCGGTGCCTGTGGCTCTGAGGGCTGGGTCGCCAGCCATGTACACCTAGGCTGGCGGGTTCGAATCCAGCCTGGGCCTGCCGGATGACAGTGACGTGACGGCTGCAACCAAAAAAAGATGGCCGGGTGTTATGGCAGGTGCCTGTGGTCCCAGCTGCTTGGGAGGCGGGAGACTCGCTTGAGCCCAGGAATTGGAGGTTGCTGTGAGCTGTGATGCCAAAGCACTCTATCCAGGGTGACAGCTTGAGGCTCGGTCTCAAAAAAAAAAAAAAAGAGAAGGGGGCTAAGTGTTGATGGCGTAGTGAAAATGGGGGAGAGGATGGCGTAGTGAAAATGGGGGAGAGGGTGAAATTTACTATAGTAAATTCCTAACTGTGCTCTCCTTGCTAAGCTAACCTTGTAGTTTTCTGTTTCTTGGGCCTATACTTAGGGCTTGGGGTTTCTCCGGTACACATTACTCACAGGTGTTAAGCAGTCCTAATCCTGCATTTAAGCAATCTTGTTACTGGGAGTTGCTCTGTCTCCAACAAATGCTTTGGATTTATTTGTTTGGCCTGTTTCTTCTGTTTGCCTCAGGGCAACCAAGCTTTGGTAAGTTTTCTAGGAGAACCACTTCTCTGCATGTGACCTGCAGCACAGCTCCGGTCCCCTTCTGGCCACTGGGTGAGGATCCCAGGGGCAGCTGATGCTGGAGTGGAGAGTGGGGGAGACTGGGAGACCTCTAAGGCCATTTCCAGCTCTGCAATATTATGATCACTGTCTTAGTCCATCCCAGCTACTGTAACAAAACACTTCAGACTGGATGATTTATAAACAACAAAAATTTATTATTCATGGTTTTGGAGGCTGGGAAGTCCAAGATCAAGGTTCTAGCAGATTTCAGTGTCTGGTGAGGACCTATTTCTCTTTTTTTTTTTTGAGACAGGGCCTCAAGCTGTCACCCTGGATAGAGTGCTGTGGCATCACAGCTCACAGCAACCTCCAATTCCTGGGCTCAAGCAAGTCTCTTGCCTCTGCCTCCCAAGTAGCTGGGACTACAGGCACCTGCCACAACGCCCAGCCATTTTTTGGTTGTAGCCGTCATTGTTGTTTGGCAGGCCCGGGCTGGATTCGAACCGCCAGCTCTGGTGTACATGGTTAGCGCCTTAGCCCGTTGAGCCACAGGCGCCGAGCCGAGGACCTATTTCTCATAAATGGCTTCTTCTATGTGTCCTCCCACGGTGGGAGGGGTGAACAAGTTCCCTGGACCCTCTTTTGTCTGGGCACTAATCCCATTCTTGAGACTCGACCTACCCACCTCCAAAAGGCCCACTTCTTTGGTTCCACACTGGAGATTAGGTTTCAACATATGCATTTTTTTTTTTTAAAGACAGAGTCTCTGTCGCCCTTGGCAGAGTGCTGTGGCGTCACAGCTCACAGCAACCTCCAGCTCTTAGGCTTAGGTGATCTTCTTGCCTCAGCCTCCCGAGTAGCTAGGACCACAGGCGCCCGCCACAATGCCCAGCTATTTTTTTGTTGCAGTTTGGCGGGGGGCTGGGTTCGAATCCACCACCTCTGGTACATGGGGCTAGTGCCATACTCCTTGAGCCACAGGCGCCGCCCAACATATGCATTTTGGGAAGACATAAACATTCAGACCATAGCAGTTACCCCATTTTGATTTAATTACCTTCCTCCAGCACTCTTGGAGTGAATGACTCAGCAATCTGATAGTTTTGCTGTTGTGGTTTTTAAGGAAGCTCAATTATTTGCTGTCATCATTGGCAAGGACATGCCCAATAGCAGAACAGTCTAATTGTCCCAATCCAGGCTGTGACTGACCGGATTGCTTTCTGCTGTTATCTTTCAGGGAAGCAGCTTGGTACCCACTGGCCAGAGACACTCCAGACTATGTCAGAGCTTTGAGCAAGGCCTGGTGGAGGGCAGGGGCTGTCACCTGCAGGTTTTGCTGACCAACTCCACCATGCTGAGCCTGAAGCTCCCTAGGCTGCTTGGCATAGACCAGATACCACAGGTATGTATCCTCTTCATCACCGGACTGAAGTTCTAGGGCGTGACCAGGCTTGGCCTCTGCTGTGTGCAACCAGTCTGTCCTGTGCAGGCACATTCTCTTCCAGGATCCCCTCCCAGACTCCTTTGGGGAAAATTAGGGCCTCTTTCCTCTTGTACCTATTCCAAACCTCGAAATGGAAGTGATCCCAATACTGTTTTAGTTTTAAGCCCTTCCCTATGGCATTTGTGTTTTACCCAGAAGCAAAGTCATTATTGAGATTCAAGCTGAAGAGATGAAGCCAGCAGTAGCTGGCTGGGTAGGGATTGTTGTTTTTTTTTTTTTCAGGACTCTCCTATGGGTGTTTGAAAGTGAGTCATGGGTGAAGTCACCTGAGGACATGGCTTTGCTGTCATCTTTGTCTCTTGCAGGACAGCTAGGCAGGGGCAATGGGGAAGGCTGTTGAGTGGACTCTAGCACTGCCCTTCAGTGGACCCCTAGACCTGGAGCTCATGGCAGCCATCCTGAAATACATGGGACTCACAGATAATCCACTTTCATAAACCTTAGGTGAAATTATTCCAGTTGTATGCCACAGAGAACTGGTATACCCACTCCTTTCCTGAAAACATTTCATTGCACCTGTTTTGATGCTATATTTCCTTTTTTTTTTTTTTCTGAGACAGAGTCTCACTTTGTCATGCTCCATAGGTGCTGTGGTGTCATAGCTCGCAGCAACTCAAACTTCTGGTACTTCACTTCAAGTGATCCTTTTGCTTCAGTCTCCCAAGTAGCTGGGGCTATAGGCACCCACCACAATGCCTGGCTATTGTTTAGAGATGGGCTCTCACTCTTGCTCAGGCTGGTCTCCAACTCCTGAGCTCAAGCAGTTCATCCTCCTTAGCCTCCCAGAGTGCTAGGATTACAAATGTCAGCCACTGCGCCTGGGCTCTTCCTTTTTGACTGAAGAAGAGTAAATGTTGTTTCATGGTGGGAAGTTTTATTGGAGGGTGTCACAGAATGTAAGAGTGTCCTCTTTAATCCATCATTGAGTGGAAGATTAAGAGTGGCAAACTGCCAAACCCTAACCCTAAATGCCAGTGAATCCAGGTGGTTCCAGGAAAGTGGCATTGGGGGGAAGCTATCAATTACACAGAGATGTTTGGTGGGGTAAGATGAGGACTGGCAGGTGACAGGCAAACTGGAAATGAGGGGGATTCCCCTGACACTGTGAGTAGAGCCTCTCTTCCCCAGGCACTGCATTGGTTGGCTTCACCCACACAGCATCAGCAGCTGTGATTGGTGGGAACACAGTGTGACTCTCTGAGTCTTTCACCCCCATGAAATGTGTCCTGACTGCCTACAGTGTGCAAGGGGTCATTCTGCATGGGATCCAGAGAATAGTTGCATACAAATCCTTCCCTTACACGGCTCCTGGGTTGGTCACGGATATTTTAAAATATGCACAAGGAATTCTGTCATGAGCGGGTATAGTGTGTCCTAAGAGAGGGAGAATGTTTCACAAGGGGAGGGATGGCTCACTTCCACCATGGAGAGGGAGGGATCATGGAAGGCTTCAGGAAGGGGGTGATCTGGGGATCGGTTTGAGGGGTAGGTAGGATGTGGGATGTGGGAAGAGCATTCCAGGTGGAAGGAAGAGTGTGAGTAAAGTCTTGGAATGGGAAATTCAGGGGCAAGTGTACAGACTCTTGCAGCTAGGGATTAGGAGTGTCTGCTTGGGTGTCCCCCTGGGTATTTTGGTCAGGGTTGGATTCAGAGCAAGTCCCCAGAAAAGAAGTGAAGGAGGCAGAGCGGCATCAACAGGTAGGTGCTCTGGGTAATTTGTTTGGATTCTGAATGCATGGAGACTCCAAAGTTGAGCACGAGACAATCTGTGGAGAAGTTGAGGACCAGCGATGAACCTGTCTTCTCTACCAGTTTTTCATAAGTTATGGGAATAATAATATCCTTTTTAGTGAAATGGCACTAGCTGCAGGGGCAGAACTAACATCACACCTTGTATCCACTGTTCGCTTCAAAGCCTTCCCTGGCCTCAAGCATTCACTGTTGGGCTTCTCAGCATCACACCCAGGGATCATGAGGCCACAGAGAAAACACAGTGTCTTTTTCTGCCTGGGGGGTAGTTTTACTTGCAGATTTTGTGGTGGGGGGAAGGCATATTTTGATTTTAAAACTGATGGAAGTATATTCATGCATAATTTTCGTGACTATTTAAAGTAGGAGATTTCATATAAATGCTAAGCTTACTTTTGGTGGGCTGTTTGCATTCAAGTAGTTGGTTTGTAGAGTAACCTCAGGCAGGATACTCAATCTGTCTACCTCACTGTCTGCATCTGTAAAAGGGGAGTGATGATAGCATTTGCTTTCTAGGGTTGTGAGAATTAAATGCCATAACCCACGTGAAGTGCCTTGTACATAGTAAACAATTAATAATGTTGGCTGTCATTATTGTGATCAACTCTTTTATGCCCTCCAGGGAATGTTGAGGGGTACTTATGTTGGCAAAAGACTTTGAGAAGCTCTGTGCATCAACTCGAACCCCAGCTGCCCAGGCTTGTGTTCACTGCCTTGGCCAGCCTGACCCCTGCCCACCTAGTCCACCATTTCTTATCCACAGATTCTCTTCTAGCCACACCCATGGTCTCTTTATTCTCCCCAACAGATTCAGCATCCCCTTCTCATGGTTTCTAAGTGAGGAAGGCTTTCCTTTCCCCCAATCTGGGCTCCCCCTTTCTAGGTTCCTTCTTCATGGAGCTGCAGGTGCCAGTTCCCTTCTCTGAGCTCTTTCACCTGCTCGTTGGGCCTGCGCAGGCTACCTTATGTGGCTGCCTCCCTGTAATTGCCAGCTGTGTGGCCTGGGCCACTTCACTACCCTCTTTGGGCCTCATCTATCGATGGGGAGTGGTGTGCCCACCTCTCTGCATTGTTGGGGTCATAATCCTGGCACATTCCCAGCCCATGGATTATGCACAGCAGAGGGCAGTTTCTCTCTTCTCTTAGAAGGCAGACCTTCTGCATATGCCTCATATTTGGTCTTCCATTTGCCTACAAATAGGCCAGGAGGTGGCGGGGGTGGGGCTCATTAAAGATTTGAACAAACACCTCACAGAATGGAACAAATATTTAATGTTGATTCCTACACAGACTCAGTTTAGAGACAAAACAGAGAGGTCTAGACAGCAAGTTCATTGGAGCATTGCATGAAACATTGCCAGGAACCAAGGGCATTTTGTGTCAAATTGCTAATCTTTATGAATGACAGCCTTGACCCACAGGCTGCAGGTGGGCACACAGTCTCAGGCGCCTTGTTTAGGAGCGCCAGCAGGGGGATTCTGTGAGATGAGTCAGCATAGAGATGAAAAGCAGCACAGCTCCCAGACTCTCACTGCAGCTGTGCCATATATATATGCAGGACCTCTCTGAGCCCTGGTGCCCTTATGTTTTAAATCGGGGTGACATCTACTAAGTCAGTCTCACAGACTAGAAGACCCAAGAAAAATGAAATAGAACAGTGAGATTCTTACAAACAAAAGGGAGCATAGCCAGATAAATGGCTGGAAGTGGTGTTTGGGAGGTGGGCTTGGGCACCTGGCAACAAGGAGCCATCTCAGGGTTTCTCCAATCCAATATTTCTCAAAGTGGGTTCTTGGGTCACCAACATACAATCACTTGGGAGCTTATTAAAATATAATAGGAGTTATGATTGTAGACATCTTGTATTATTCTTTATTTTATTTTTATTTATTTTGAGACACGGTCTTGCTCTGTCACCCTGGCTAGAGTGTAATAGTGTGATCATAGCTCACTGCAACCTTAAACTCCTGGCCTCATGTGATCCTCCCATCTTAGCCTCCCAAAGTGCTAGGGTCGTAGCCATGAGCCACCATATCTGACCTGTTCTTTTTTTTTGAGACAGAGCCTCAAGCTGTAGCCCTGGGTAGAGTGCCTTGGCATCACAGCTCACAGCAACCTGCAACTCTTGGGCTTAAGCGAGTCTCTTGCCTCAGCCTCCCATGTAGTGCCCACCACAATGCCTGGCTTTTTGCTTTTTTTGTTGTTGTTGCAATTGTCGTTGTTGTTTAAGCTGGCGCAGGCTGGGTTCGAACCTGCCACCCTCCGTGTATGTGGCCGGCGCTCTACCCACTGAGGTATGGGTGCTGCCCATGGCCTGTTCTTGATTTTAATCAAAAGAAATGTTTTCAACATTTCACCATTTATATGTTTGCTGTGTGTGTGTGTGAGTGATCTTTATCAAGGTGAGGATATTCCTTTATATACTAGTTTGCTAGAATTTTTTCCCTTTAATTATGAATTTTACGGAACTCTTTTTTCCTTTTAATATATATTTTGAGAGAATCATATGATTCATTTAAATTGTAATATGGTGGTTTCATTGATTGATTTACTGATGTTAAGCCAGCCTTTTGTTCCTGGTTTAAATATAGCCTGGTTATGATGTGTAATATCTTTAAAATTTTTTTTTTTTAAATTTTTCTTTTTTTTTTTTTTGAGACAGAGCTTCAAGCTGTCACCCTGGATAGAGTGCTGTGGCATCACAGCTCACAGCAACCTCCAATTCCTGGGCTCAAGCGAGTCTCCTGCCTCCGCCTCCCA
>CAUYON010091881.1:0-11365 GCA_963573935.1 Arctocebus calabarensis
ACAAGAAATTCACCTTACCTCAAAAGATAAATCAAGACTCAGGGTGAAGGAATGGGCAATGGTATTCCAGGCAAATGGAAAACAGAAAAAAAGCTGAGGTTGCAATCTTGTATACAGATACTATGGACTCAAATGACAAAAGTAATGAAAGACAAAGATGGACACTACCTACTGGTCAAGGGAAACACACAACATGAAGATATTTCAATAGTTAACATCTATGCACCCTATATGAATGCTCCTTGATATATAAAACAAACCCTAACTGATCTGAACAATATGACATCTTCCCACACCATAATAGTTGGAGATTTGAACCCTCCTTTGGCAGTACTAGACAGATTCTCCAAGTAGACACTAAACAAAGAAAGAATGGACTTAAATATGACCCTAGAAAGAATGGACTTAACAGACATTGATAGACTCTTTATCCTAACAAAACCAAATACACATTCTTCTCATCAGCCCATGTATCATCTTCCAAAATTGATCATATCTCAGGTCACAAGGCTAACCTCAACAAACTTAAAAGAATAGAAATTATCCCCTGTATCTTCTCAGACCATCATGGAATAAATGTTGAACTCAAAAGCATCAGAAATCATCATACTTAAATAGTCATGAAAACTAAATAACCTTATGCTCAATGACAGCTGGGTCATAGATGAGATAAGAAGGAGGTCATTAGATTTCTGGAACAAAAGAATAATAAAGATACAAACTATCAAAACCTGAGGGATACTAAAAGGCAGTCTTAGTTAGAAATTACAGCATTAGAAGCCTTCATCAAGAAAACAGAAAAAGAGCAAGTCAGCCGCCTAATGGACCATCTCAAGCAACTGGAAAAGGAAGAACAATCTAATTCCTAATTCAGCAGCATGAGAAAAGAAATAACCAAAATTAGAGCAGAATTAAATGAAATTGAAAACAAAAGAATTATTCAGCAGATCAGTGAAACAAAAAGTTGGTTTTTTGAAAAGATCAATAAAATTGATAAACCTTTGGCCAGACTTATCAGAAACAGAAAACATGATCTTTAATAACTACTATCAGGAATGATAAAGGGGAAATAACAACAGATGCCTCTGAAACACAAAAGATTCCCAATACTTATTACAAACAACTCTATTCCCAGAAATATGAAAATGTAGAGGAGATGGATCAATATCAAGAAGCACAATGCCTTCCAAAACTCAGCCAGAAAAATTTAGAAATCTTGAATAGACTGATATCAAGTACTTATACAAAATCTCCCCAAAAGGAAAAGCTCTGGATCAGGTTTCACACCAGAATTCTATCCAACCTTCAAAGAGGAACTAGTTCCTTAATGCATAAATTTTTCCAAAATATAGAGAAAGAAGGTATTCTCCCGAACACATTGGGGATTGCTATAAATTGCTCCCCAACACATTGGGAATTGCATAGAATTTCTATGATGCAAATTCACCCTGATCCTCAAACCAGAAAAGGACCCAACAACAACAAAAACTATAGATTAATATCATTAATGAATATTGATGCAAAAATATTCAACACAATATTAGCAAACAGAATACAACATATTTAAAAGGTTATGCAGCACAACCAAGTGGGTTTTAAACAAGACACACAAGGTTAGTTCAACACATGTAAATGTATAAATATAGTACACCACATAAATAAAATAAAAAACAAAGACCATATGATTCTTTCAATTGATGCAGAAATGGCTTTTGACAATATCTAACATCATTTCATGATAAAAACATTCAAGAAAATAGGCTTAGAAGGAACAATTCTTAAGCTGATAGAGGCTATCTATAGCAAACCCACAGACAGTATCCTATTGAATGGAGTAAAGCTGAAAGCATTCCCACTCAAATCTGGAACTAGACCAGGATGTCCACTGCCTCCACTGCTTTTTAACATGGTGTTGGAAGTCCTAGCCATCACAATCAGGCAAGAGAAGGAGATCAAAGGAATCCATATGGGGTCAGAGAGGTCAAACTCTCCCTCTTTGCAAATGACATGAACTTATACCTGGAAAACCTCAGGCATTCAACTACAAAGCTCTTAGAAGTGATCAAAGAATATAGCAGCATCTCAGGTTACAAAATCAATATCTGCAAATCCATAGCCTTCGTACATGTCAGCAATTGTCAAGCCAAGAACAAAATCAAAGACTCTATTCCTTTTACAATAGCATCAAAGATGAAATACCTGGGAGTATATCTAACAAAAGATGTGAAAAATCTCTATTAAGAGAATTATGAAACTTTGAGAAAGGAGATAGCAGAAGATGACAACAAATGGAAGAACATACCATGCTCATAGATGGGAAGAATCAACATCATTAAAATGTCCATACTACCTAAAGTAATGTATACATTTAAAACAATCTCCATCAAATCACCAATGTCATACTTTAAACATCTTGAAAAATAGTACTTCTATTCATATGGAACCAGAAAAAAAAACCAAAGAGCAAATACAGTTCTTAGAAATAAAAACAAATCTTTTCTGTTGTCTATAAGATTTGCCATGATCTGTTTTTTGAAATTCCCTGCTATTTTTATTTACAAATATTTGTGGCCTAGTTTTAGAGACTTTGGGAAAAAAATAAGTTAACTGATGACTCCGTACTGAACCTCAGAGTCAAAAGCATTCTATGATAGACATACTATTATCTGATAATGTGAATGTTATTTTTTTGCATCATTATTATTACTATTATTGCTCAATAAAAAAAGAAATAAAAAAAATCTGAAGGCAACACATTGCCAGACTTCAGGTTCTGTTACAAGGCTATAGTGATCAAAACATCATGGTACTGGCACAAAAATGGAGACATAGATCTATGGAATAGAATAGAGAATCTAGAGATGAACCCAGCCACATATCATCATTTATTCTGTGATAAGCTTAACAAAAACATGAAATGGGGAAAACAGTCCTTATTTAAAAAATGATGCTGGGAGAACCAGTTATTCACAGGCTAGAGACTGAAAATGGACCCGCACCTCTCACCTTTGGCAAAAATTGATTCTTCTTGGATAAAAGATTTAAGTCAAAGCACAAAACAATAAACATTCTAGAAGAGAGTGTGGGGAATCACTTGAAGATATTGACTTGGTAAAAAACTTTATAATGAAGATTTCCCACTCCACCCAGCAGCAACACCAAAAATGAATAACTGATACTTGATCAAACTAAAAAGTTTTGCACAGCTAAGAGTACCACAAACAGAGCAAACAGTCCTCAGAATGGGAGAAGATTTTTGTATGTTATGAATCTAACAAAGTCCTGATAACTAGAATCTACAGAGAACTCAAATTAAACATTAAGAAACGTTCAAACAACCACCTCTATAAGCAGGCAAGAGATTTGAACAGAAACTTCTCTGAGGATGACATGTGAATGGCCAACAATCACATAAAAAAATGCTCATCATCTTTAATCATCAGAGAAATGCAAATCAAAACTACTCTATGATATAACCTAACTCCAGCAAGATTAGACCACATCACAAACTCCCAAAACACCAAATGCTGGCGTGGATATGGAGAGAAGGGAACACTTCTACCTGCTTGTGGGACTGCAAACTAATACACCCCTTTTGGAGAGAATATGGAGAATCCTTAAAGAACTAAGAGTAGATCTTCCATTTTACCCTGCAATTCCATTACTAGGTATCTACCCAGAAGTACAAAAAACATTTTACTACAAAGATGTTTGTATCAGAATGTTTATTGCAGCTCAATTCATAATTGCCAATTTGTAGAAGCAACCAAACTGCCCATCAACTTGTGAATGGATCAACAAACTGTGGCAGCACCTGTGGCTCAGCAAGTAGGGTGCCGGCCACATATACCGAGGGTGGTGGGTTCAAACCCAGCCCCGGCCAAACTGCATCAAAAAAAAAAATAGCCAGTCGTTGTGATGGGTGCCTGTAGTCTGTGTAGCAAGAGAATCACCTAAGCCCAGAAGCTGGAGGTTGCTGTGAGCTGTGATTGCACAGCACTCTACCAAGGGTGACAAAGTGAGACTCTGTCTCTACAAAAAAACAAACAAGCAACAACAAAAAAAAACTGTGGTATATGTATACCCTGGAATATTAGTCAGCCATTAAAAAAGATGGAGACTTTATATCTTTTACATTTACCTGGATGGAGTTGAAATACATTCTTCTTAGTAAAGTATCTCAAGAATGGAAAAATAAACATCCTTGTACTCCATACTAATATGAAATCAATATATAAACAATTACATGTTCCCAAGAACAATAAAACTCTAATATAGTCCAGTTCAGTGGTAGGGAAGGACATTTGGCAGAAGGAGGGAGGGCATGAGGTGAGATCTCACCTAATGCGCACATTGTAAGGGTGCATAACATGCCCCCTAGGTGAGAGGCTATTCTACAAATGGAACTTTACCCTGGAAGTGTATAGGATTAGAAGACCACCCTATATGAGCCACATAAAGGCAAGCCTTTAATGCATTAAAATGGCTTCTGCTTATACAGAAGCAGGAGAGCTGGGCGACCCCTGAGGCATAAACAGAGGCTGTTTGTTCAGAGGTAAAAGTCCATAAAAACAGTAAAGTATGCTTCCATTCAGCCCAGGTGCTTAGGGGATGACAACCCCACCCCTGGTGATACAGATCAGAGGATGACATATGTCTGTACATAATGTCCTGGGGCCTATAGATTTCTGCTCTGTAGAGAAACAAAGTCATAAATCCATTTTGGATTAACTAAGTGTGTGCTTGAGGGGTTTCATTCACCAGTTTCCCCTGCAGCTCTTTATAATCTTTATTTAGAGCCTTTGTTCAAAAGGTGATGCATGTCTAAGAAGAATGTAAAAACAGAAAGTATTGTGTTGATTTGTAGAGTAAATGCTTTTCCACAAGTTAATTATAGTTAGAAGAAGTTAGGTAATGGTAAAAGGCTATAGATTATAGATTAAGTGTGTACGTGACCACCTGTGTATATAAGGTGGCCCAAAATAAAGATGATTTGCTACACACCACCTGGAGAGTGTGTAGTCTGTTTCTTGCATTCTCCTAATGATTACAGGTGTGAGTTCTACACCTGGGGCAAAGCTACTGTCCCTCGCATCTCCATTCACACAACATAACTGGTGCAGTGAGCCAGGTGCTGTGAGAATGCGAGAGGACAAGGAGACTCCCCAGATGCTGAACCGGAGGACGGCTGCCTCCACCTGGACACATCAGAGAGATCTTCACTGAAGCCCCTTGATGTAAGCTTGAGAAGCCTATAACTGGGATAGTGCAGAGGCCACACAGTGCACATGGGATATTCCAGATTAGCAAGAAACATGAGAGGGAATAATATGAGTATTCAGCTCAGTTCTTCTTTGGAAGATCAATATGTAGCCATGCTAAAATTATTAATTGCTCCCACTAAAATCCCTGTTAAGACTAGCAGTTTGAGAGAGCTATTTTGTGTTGTGTTTAAGCATTGTTATTGGTTTACACCTGAAAAGAAAGTTCAATTGAATATGAAAGTGTGGAAGAAAGTAGGGAGGGCTTTGCGTTGTGCTCACCAGAAAGGAGAATTTATTAGCAGAGAAGTTTGGGCTATGTATCAGTTGCTCTATACAGCTCTGGAGCCATTTTGGCCATGCTCTGAAGCATCCTCAGGGTCAGAGGATAATAGGGCTGATGAGTCACTACCCCCACCTCCTCCCTCAGGAGAGGAGAAGGAGGTAGAAAGATCCGAGGAGCCTGAGCATGAATATGATAATCTGGTAAATCCAGATCCCAAGCCTGATTGGCCTGTTAAAACTGCTAAGAAATTTGCTGGTGATCTTATCACCTTAGATAGTGATGCTGAAAGTTGCCCTGATTTAGTGGAAATGGATGAGGAAATAATATTAAAAGATACTGAATTGAACATTTTAAAAAGGTCATGGCTGAAGGTTTTCAAACTATAAATAAGAGATTGTCTTTCTTGGAAAAGAAAGGAGCTGAAATACTCTCATCCAGGGCCAGCTCTAAGGAGGGTTCATGTAAAGACATAATACCACTATATAAGCCTTTAACTCCTTTTGCTCCACCTGGTCCAATGCCAAGGAGGAACGAACCTTGGCGTCTTAATGCTCTGCCAGGTATATACCCTGTTTGACCCAACTCTCCAGACAATAAATTTGTTGCTAAATATCATTTTCCTTTAGAAATATCAGAATTGACAACTGCTAATGAAGAATCTGTACAAACATGAATTAGGTGATAAGAAGGCTATAGCTCACATCTTTCCTGTACTTAGACCAATTCAGAATGATGGCCTTCATGGCCCCCCATTCATGTCCCAGTTGGAATAAAATTCCTAAGGACCATAAGAGATTCAGTATTTGCATATGGGCCAATCTCTCCTTTTGTTCTTCGAGTTTTAAATTCTTGTTGCACTGATCATATCTTTCTGCAAGTTGATTGGGAAACTTTGGATAGGTCCACTTTAAGTCCTGGACAGTTTTTACAATTTAAGGCGTGGTGGTTAGAAGAGGCGACTTTACAACAGTGCGCCTCTGGATTCCCAGTAGGACATTTAATGGGATCAGGAGAACAGGCTTCAATAGAGAATCAATTGCATCTTCCACATGAAATCCTCATTCAAGTAAAAGATGTTTGTGTAAGAGCTTGGCAGAGATTAGAAGAGGATGGTGTAAAACAATTTTTTACTAAAATAATTCAAGAAAATAATAAGTCATATTCAGAGTTTGTCATGCAATTGCAAACAGCAATTAAGAGCTCTATACCAAAAATTAAAGCGCGACAGATGCTTTTGTTACAATTAGCATTTAAAAACACAAATTTAAATCACAAGCAGGCTTTAGCTGCAGTAAAAAGTCAAGAGAACATTACCATTGAGCAATACTTAAGAGACATGGGTTCAGAGAATTTTCAAGCTCAGCTTAAGGCTGCTACCTTAGCAAATGCTATGAGTAAAAAGAAACCTAAATGTTTTAACTGTGGTAAATTGAGACATATCAGAGCTGACTGCTGTAAAAGTAAAATTAAAGCTACTCCAGCTACAAAGTCCCAGGTGCCAGGAATTTGTCGCAGTTGTAAAAAAAGTAAACTAATTGGAATTCTAATTTTACTTTATCACAAAGAAAAGGAAGCATCAATTTAAAACTAATTGGAATTCTAATTTTACTTTACCACAAAGAAAAGGAAGCATCAATTTTAAAAAAAAAGGGGGTGGTTTTAGAAGCACTGGAAACAGGTTTTTTGACATACTTAAAAAACCTGTCAAGCACTACCATTAAAAAGTGCTTCCTCAAGGCATGTTAAACAGCCCCACCTTGTGTCAATTGTATGTAGATCAACCTTTAGAGAAAGTTAGAACTTTGTTTCCTGAAGGAAAATGCTTGCACTATATGGATGATATCTTAATTACTCATCCTGATAAAAATAAGTTAAAAGCAATGTTTGATGCAGTATAAGAGAATTGTAAGTAATATGCCTTAATAATTTCTCAAGATAAAATTCAAGACCAAGATCCTTGGGAATACTTAGGATATAAAATTACCAAACAACAAATTATTCCTCAGAGAGTAAAAATCAGAAGAGATTCATTAAAAACTCTTAATGATTTTCAAAAACTATTAGGAGATATTAACTGGATTAGGCCAACTTTAGGAATATCTACTTATGCTCTTAAAAATTTATTTTCAACACTTGAAAGAGATCCAAATTTAAAAAGTCCTCAAGAACTAATGCCTGAAGCAGAAAAAGAATTGCAATGGGTAGAACAACATATTCACCAATCTCAATTAGAAAGAATTAGTACTATTGGAGATTTCTTTATATATATATTCCCTTCAAGTCACTCTCCTACTGGATTATTAGCTCAAAACACAGCTTTTATAGAATGGCGTTTTTTACCTAATAAAGCTACCAAGAAAATGGAAACATTCATAAGATTGCAGCAGTGATATTAAAAGGAAGACACAGATTTAGATAATTAATTGGCTATGAACCTTGCAAAATTATTGTTCCTTTAACAATGTCCCAAATTAATAATTTGTTAATTTTTAATACAGAGTGGCAAATTGCTCTCTCTGATTTTTTAGGAACCTTAGATAATCATTATCCACAGGATAAAATAATTCAATTCCTTAAGAAAACTAATTGGATTTTACCAAAAATAATTAAGAATGAACCTACTGATGATGCATTAACTTTCTATACTGATGTTAATAAACAAGGAATGGCAGGTTATATTGGACCTGATATTCAAAAAGTTGAACAATCTCTTCATAAGTCTGTACAAAAGGCAGAGTTATTTGCTATTGTAATGTTATTAACTGATTATACTAATTACTCTTTAAACATCATAACTGATTCTATATTTTCTACCTTAGTAGTGCAAGATATAGAAACTGTAACTCTTTCTGATACTATTTCAGAGTTAAATCAATTGTTTATTCAATTACAAATGTTAATAAGAGCACACCAACAGCCATTATATATAACACATATAAGAGTTCATTCAGGCCTACCTGGACCTTTGTCTGAAGGAAATCATATGATTGATCAACTGGTTGGTTCGGTTTTCTCAGGTCAGCAAGAACATAAAATACATCATTCAAATGCCAAGTCTTTAAAACAAAGACATGGAATATCTTGGCATTCTGCTAGAGCTATAATTAGATCTTGTCCAACTTGCCAACCAATGGTGGCTCCTTCTTTACCACAAGGAGTCAACCCAAGAGGTTTAAAATCTAATCAAATTTGGCAAATAGATGTAACTCAATTTCCAGAATTTGGTAGAACTAAATATATTCACCATTGAGTGGATACATTTTCTCATTTTTCATGGGCAACTTCATTGTCTTCTGAAAAAGCAGATGCAGTAATAAGACACTTATTAGAGGCCTTTGCTGTTATGGGAAAGCCAATTACCATCAAAACAGATAATGGATCTGCATATATTTCTAATAAATGTAAAGAATTTTTTAAAATACGTAATATTAATCACATCACTGGAATACCAGGAAATAGTACCGGACAAGCTATAATAGAAAGACAAAATAGAACATTAAAAGAAATGTTGCTTAAAAAAGAATGAGGAAGGACTGTATACTGACCCAAGAAATAGAATATCCTCAGCCTCATTCACTTTAAATTTTTTGAATTTGAATGATGAAAATGAAACACCAGCTTTTAAACATTGGAGTGTGGTAACAGCGCCACCTGCTGAACAACCTGTATATTACAAGGACATTCTTAAAAATGAGTGGCTCTCTGCCACAGTCATAAGATGGGGGGAGAGAGTTTGCTTATGTTTCTACAGGAAATCATAACTTTTAGATTCCAAATAAAAACATCAAACTACAGCATCCTCCTCATGAGGAAGCATCTAAAGAGGAGAGTCAAGGAAATGCCCATAGAAGTAGGCAGCATAACAACAAAGCTCTGAAAGCTGTCTCTAACTCACAAGAAACTAAAAAAAAAGAAAAAAGCAGTGACTCCCAACCTGGGACTAGTGACCCTGGAACAATCACAGAAGTTGAGATGAGTAGCAACCAACAACCTGCAGAGAAAACGTTGTAAGGTAACACCTGTTTCTCTGTTTTTAGCCATGTTTGCATGTCTCGTCACTGCTGCTAAAGGAGAGGATTATCATTATTGGACCTACGTCCCTAACCCACCATTACTGCAAGGGGTTAGTTGGACAGAACCTATTATGCCTGTTTATGTTAATGACTCTGTGTGGCTCCCTGGTCCATATGATACCTGAGGACCGTTTAAGCCTGAGGAAGAGGTCATGGTAATTACTAACTATATCGCTGGAGTCACTGGTCCTCCAATTTGTTTTGGACATAAGTATCAATGTTTACACATGGACACTCAGTTCTGGTTGAGCCATTATAATTGGCCTTCTCCAACAGGAAATGTTATGAGAGAAATGTTTACATTAAGTGCTAATACTATTTCCAGACTTATGCATGGGTATGTTCCAATAGATTTAGAGTTCCCACCTTGTAAAGAATACAGCTTTAAAGAAGTAAAGGATTGGTTGCATTGGACACGATGTAAAGGAGAAATAGTTTACTTTCTCACTAACACTTCTAAAGGTGAAGTGTGTGATTGGGGACCTAAGGCAATCTTATTGGATGATGTTCAAACTCCAATAAATTTTGTTTACCTGAAAATAAATATACCTACCCAATAGACGAATAGAAAGTGGATGTTCAAATGGCCACTGCTATGACTTGGACTAATGTAGGCTTTTCACCACCTGCACCTGGAATTTATGGTTATCCAAAACAAAATCATTTATGGAAAGTAACTGCTGCATTGCAAGCTTTAAGAGCTTGGACAGGTGGATTATATTATCATCATTCCACCACTCCTCAACAGTATGGAATGGAGTTTTGGCTCCAAGAAAGGAGCAGCATACAAGCTTGTTTTCAGCTACCATTTGTGTGGTTAAAAGGAGATGTTAAGTGGAATGAAAAAACAGAATTATTTTGTGCTACATGTCAATTGTTTACTTGTATTAATCAGTCTGTGAGTTTCAATCCTGAAAAGGAATAGCTGTATCTGTTAAGAGCCTGAACAGGTGTATGGATGCCAGTGAACCTCACCAGGCCATGGCAGGAGTCACCAGTCCTAACAGTATCGCAACTCCTCGCTGACCGTATCCTGAAATGGGGCAAGCGTTTTATTGGACTACTGATAGCAGCCATTTTAGGGATTATAGCTGTGACAACATCAGCAGTGACAGCAGGTGTTGCTCTTACCCAAGGAATTAAGACTCAGAATTTTGTGGTCAACTGGCATAAGAACTCTGAACAGTTATGGACTGCTCAAAAACAAATTGATACTGAATTGTATAATGAGATTTCTGATTTAGAACAAGCTGTTGTATTGTTAGGGGATGAATTGATGAGTTTAAAGAAACAAACAAGGTTGAAATGTGATTGGAATATGACAACTTTTTGTGTAACTCCTGTGATGTATAGTGAAACTAAGTTCCCTTGGGAGAAAGTTAAGAAACATTTGTTAAATCATGAAAATCTAACTAAGGAAATTGTTAATTTACAACATGAAGTGTATTCTACTTTTCAAAATAAGTTACAAAACATAGATGGAGATCAAATATTGCAAGGTATTGCTGATGGAATAGAACAAATAAATCTTTTACCTAAAAAGAATTTATTTACAGAAAAGAATACTGAAAACACTAAAGCTCCCGGTAGAGGGAGAGAATTCAAGTGGGGAGAGAGAAGCTCTCTCCATTTCTCTCCCGGTCTTTCCCCGTCTCCTCCTTTAGGCCTTTAGTCTCAGGGTATATATAGGTGTATGGGTTCCTTGGCCAGGAAATGAATGAATACAGTCCCTTCCACCAGGGGCA
>CAUYON010091885.1:0-17775 GCA_963573935.1 Arctocebus calabarensis
AAAATAGCCGGGCGCTGTGGCGGGCGCCTGTAGTCCCAGCTACTCGGGAGGCTGAGGCAAGAGAATCGCTTAAGCCCAAGAGCCGGAGGTTGCTGTGAGCAGTGTGACGCCACGGCACTCTACCCAGGGCGATAAAGTGAGACTCTGTCTCTAATTAAAAAAAAAAAAACAAAAAAAACCCAGTTCCTAGTCAATGGTTCTCAAACTTTTTAAACCTATTAATAATCACCTGGGAGGGCAGTACCTGTGGCTCAAAGGAGTGGGGCGCGAGTCCCACATGCCGGAGGTGGCGGGTTCAAGCCCAGCCCTGGCCAAAAACTGCAAAATAATCACCTGGGAAATTTTTTTTTTTGCAGTTTTTGGCCGGGGGCTGGGTTTGAACCCACCATATCCAGTATATGGTGCCAGTACCCTACTCCTTTGAGCCACAGGTGCTGCCCCAATCACCTGGGAAAATTTTAATCTCTGTATTAAGGCCATAGCACACACCACTGAAATCATCATCTCTAGGATGAGACTCAGGGATCCACATCTTGTTTTTTTTTTTTTTTAGAGAAAGATTCTCACTTTATAAAATTTGGTAGAGTGCTGTGCCGTCACAGCTCACAGCAACCTCCAACTCCTGGGCTTATGTGATTCTCTTGCCTCAGCCTCCCAAGCTGGAGTACAGGTGCCCACCACAACACCCGGCTATTTTTTTGTTGCAGTTTGTCCAGGGTCGGGTTTGAATCCACCACCCTCGGTATATGGGGCCAGTGCCCCCCCCACACTGAGCCACAGGTGCTGCCTGGCATCAGCATCTTTTAAAGTTTTCCAGGTGATATGGGTATCCAGTATGAGTAGCAGATCCCTAGAAAGGGATCCTGAATTTGCAGTCTGCTGAATCCTGAATTTTGTAGTCTGCTGAATTAGATGCTTTGTAAAGTATTTCCTTGCGTTTGACAATTGTATGAACTTTAGCAAGCTACTTAGCCTTAGTGGGCCACTTGGCCAGATGAGGGCCTGGGACTAGAGAAGTGTTCAAAGTGTGGGCCTTGGACCACCTTTAGCAGAATGGTAAAGTATTCGCCAGGCATGGTGGTTCATGCCTATAATCCTAGCACTCTAGGAGGCCAAGGCAGATGGATTGCTGGAGCTCAGGAGTTCAAGACCAGCCTGAGCAAGAGCGAGACCCTGTCTCTAAAAATAGCCAAGCATTGTGGTGGGTGCCTGTAGTCCCAGCTACTCAGGAGGCTGAGGTCAGGGGATTGCTTGAGCCTAAGAGTTTGAGGTTGCTGTGAGCTAACCTGAGGCCATGGCACTCTACACAGGGTGACAAAGTGAGATTCTATCTCAAAAAAACCAAAAGGTCTAGGATCCTATAAAATCAGTGAATGTTACTTTCTCTGTGGGAAGTAAGCCGTCCTTTTTAAGCCTATAGCAAGTATTGTCCCTCTCTCTTTTTAGAGACCAAGTCTCACTCTGATACCCAGGCTAGGGTGCCATGGCTTTAGCCCAGCTCACAGCACCCTCACTCTCCTGCGATCAAGTGATCCTCCTGCCTCAGCCTCCCATCACAGTGGTGGGACTACGGTGCCCACTACAGTGCCCGGTTAGTTTTTCTATTTTTAGTAGAGATAGGGGTCTCGCTCTTGCTCAGGTTGGTCTCAAATTCCTAACCTCAAGCAGTCCTCAAGGTATCCTCCCACTTCAGCCTCCCAGAGTGCTAGATTCACAGGTGTGAGCCTCTGCACTGGTCTAGGATTGCCTTCTCGTAGGCCTTAGAGCACGGAGGGAGAGGCAATTCAGGGCTCTAGGTCAAACAGAACAAATCTGTGGTCGAGCAGTTGCTATTAATAGGGAATACCTGAGAGAAATTGAGATCTTAAATTGAAGCAAGATCTCCCACAGCCAATTCTGGTCACATTAGCTTCCAGACAAAGTGCCTCAGCATCTCGGTTAGTGGGAGTTAATGGTTTGCAATTATCTAGGTGGCATGAGGCTTGGAAAGACTCTAGAGACCAGGGTCTGACAAACTGTGTGACCTTGAGTGCTCTGTGATCTTCATCTCCTGTTTACTTCCTCTACTAAGGAAGAGGAATGGATTATCTAGCGGTTCCAAACCAGTTAGAATCTTGGGGGTGGGGTAGCTTTTATTTATTTATTTGCAGTTTTCGGCCAGAGCTGGGTTTGAACCCACCACCTCTGGCATATGGGGTCGGTGCCCTACTCCTTTGAGCCACAGGCACTGCCCCAGGTGGGGTAGCTTTTAAAATACAGGTTCCTGGGCTCTATGCCAAAACCAAGTAACCAGAATCTCTGGAGTAGAGCTGAGGATGATTGTTGTGTAACCTGCCTTTCTAGCCAGCAGTAGGTCCAGTGGATTTGATGACCTCTTAGAGGTGTTGCAGGGTATGAAAAGTTGTATTTTTTTTTTTTTTTTTTTGGTAGAGACAGAGTCTCACTTTGTCACCCTTGGTAGAGTGCTGTGCAGTCACAGCTCACAGCAACCTCCAGCTTCTGGGCTTAGGTGATTCTGTTGCCTCAGCCTCCCGAGTAGCTGGGACTACAGGCACCTACCACAATAGCCGGCAATTTTTTGATGCAGTTTGGCCGGGGCTGGGTTTGAACCCACCAACCTCGGTATATGGGGCCGGCGCCCTACTCGCTGAGCCACAGGCGCCGCCCAAAAGTTGTATTGTTTTAAAGAAACTTTTTAAAAAAAATCTCCTGCATACTGTCAATCTCATAATGATGGTGCTTGTGTCTTTTACTTTGGCTATATGGTGCTCAGAACCAAACTAGGGGCCCACCTTTAGCAAATGGGCAAACATTATTGCATTTTTATATTCATTGTACTCCCTTATTGTATCCTTCTGCTCTCATTTTGTCTTTTCTATTTTAAAGTTTTTGCCTTGTTGCCGTGTATGTTTATTTATGTAAACCAAGCTCAAGTTCTTTTGTTGAACAAGGCAGGTGTATGTTGGAAGTAAGGAAAGGAGTGAAGAGTGCAAACAGGAAAGAAGGGAAAGAGTTCATGTGTTTAAGGGTCAGGAGGCACTGTTCTGAATTGTAGTGACATTTCCACAATTTGTTGTGATTTTCTTAGTTTTTCTACCCCAGTAACAGACTCTCTTCCTTTTCTTTCTTCCAGGTTTGATACCGTACAATTTCATCTGTGTACAGACAGGCTCCATCTTGTCCACCCTAACCTCCCTGGATGCTCTTTTCTCCTGGGAAACTGTCTTAAAGCTGTTGGCCATTGCTCTGGTGGCATTAGTTCCTGGAACGCTCATTAAAAAATTTAGCCAGAAACACTTAAAATTGAATGAAACGAGCAGCACTAATCATATGAACAGCAGAAAAGACATGTGATCTGGATTTCCTGTTTGCCATGTTCCTGGACTTTTAGTTGTGTCATGGATGTAGTCCTGTAAAGCTCCTCATTTTTTAATTACCCTCCACAAGTGATTTGGACACTTTGTTCATCTGTGCAGTGTGTTGTCATATAGAATACTCTGTGCTCTTTAAAGTGAGTTAGATTAGGTTTTAAAACCAATCCTGGTTTATCCAAACACTCTGCAAACTGGGTGGCCTCCTAGAAAGTCCTCTTTGTTTTGTTATTTTTTTGTAGAGACAGTCTCACTTTATCGCCCTTGGTATAGTGCCCTGACGTCACACAGCTCACAGCAACCTCCAACTCCTGTGCTCTTGCCTCAGCCTCCCGAGTAGCTGGGACCACAGGCACTCGCCACAACGCCTGGCTATTTTTTGTTGCAGTTTGGCCGGGGCTGGATTTGAACCTGCCATTCTTGGTATATGGGGCCAGCGCCCTACCCACTGAGCCACAGGTGCCGCTCCAAAGTCCTGTTTTATTGTCTAACAAGGAGCGCAGGCCAGCCTATTGTATTTGCCTTGGGAGATGGTGTTGATAGTCCTTGTCCAGAGTGCCTCTTTTGTAAAGTGATAGACTGTTGTGATGTATCTTCTTTTGTTAAGTTCCTGTAGATGTATGTGATTAGTGATGATGACATTTTGATGACATGTGACCCCATATTACTGACATCCCTCTCTATTTACTGTTAGGTTCTTAAAGAGCTATTCTTTTGCACTTTTCTGTGATGACTACCTCTTCTGTAAGGCAAGGGAAACAAGCCAACACACTGCCTAGGACTTCCATGTAGAGCTCAAACACTGTGACACTTTGTTCAGACACACTGATGTTACCACGTTATGTCAAATCTCATGGTTGTAAGTCCTGACAGTTAAGCTGATTGCAAACAGACTATTAAATATGAATGGAGCAAATTCTATGTTATGGGTATATTCTGGAAAAATTCTTATCCATCTGGATGAGGGCAGAGCTTTTGACTCACCTGAATCAAATGACCATCCATATAGTTTTTTATTCATCTTTTCTTCATGAGAATCCCTTCTGTGTTCTGCTAAGAGAGTGGATTCAGTACCTAGGCTGTCAGCCATTATACCCTCTGAATGTTTTTTATTTGCCAAGAATAACTGAGGAATAATTGTATTTTATCTTTTTTTTTTTTTTTTTTTTGTGGAGACAGAGTCTCATTCTATCGCCCTTGCTAGAGTGCTGTGGAGTCACAGCTCACAGCAACCTCCAGCTCTTGGGCTTAAGTGATTCTCTTGCCTCAGCCTCCCCAGTAGCTGGGACTACAGGCGCCTGCCACAGTGCCCAGCTAATTTTTGATGCAGTTCGGCCAGGGCCAGGTTTGAACCCGCAGCCCTCGTATATGGGGTCGGTGCCCTACTCGCTGAGCCACAGGCCCCGCCCTGTATTTTATCTTTTAATTCAAGGAGAAAAACTTGGTTTCTGATTACTTTGTCATGATGTGTCTTTTTTTTTTGAGACAGAGTCTCACTTTGTGGCCCTGGGTAGAGTGCCATTGCATCACAGCTTACATCAACCTCAAACTCTTGGGCTTAAGCGATTCTCTTGTCTCAGCCTCCCAAGTAGCTGGGACTATAGGCGCCGCCACAATGCCTGGCTATTTTTAGAGATGAGGTCTCGCTCTGGCTCAGGCTGGTCTCAAACCCACGATCTCAAGCAGTCCTCCTGCCTCAGCCTCCCAGAATGCCAGGATTACAGGCATGAGCCACCACACCCAGCTGCTGTGATGTCTTAATTGCCTATTTCTGTCAATACTTCCTGCAGCTTAAGTATTGGATTGGCACAGAGCGGGGTTAATGCTTCCAAGGACAGAGAGACCTTAGCACTGAAACTAGCTCTGCACAGCTAGGTTAACTTACCATAACCTAACAGAACTGTTCTTGGGCATCATTTGCTGGGTTTATGATTTGGCTTGTCTAAGAATCTTGCTAACACTTGGGCCTCTTGTTTTATTTAAATTCTTGGAAATACTTATGTTCCACAGGAAGAACATTTAGTAGGAACTTCAAGTAGGAATGTTTTGAGAAAAGAAAGAAAAATTTTTTTTCTAAGTAAATCATCTGATAAAAGTATTTATCCAAGTTCTTAGTGTTTTTTGGACATGGTATTATCCTTTCTTACCAGGGATTTCATTTTAACAAATATGTTTCTTTAAAGAGAACCTTCAGTGGGGGCAAGTAGGAGGCTGACTTTTACAGTGGCTCTTCGTGTTCTGCAGTAGGAGGACAGAAGAAATAAGCATGTTTTCCACATATTGCAAATGTGTGTCCTTTGCCCCTTTTCAGGATCCTTATATTCGTCTTCGTCCAAACCTACAATTTTGCAACAAGGTGCCTTATCAGTTGTGAGTTTACAGGCAAAGCGATTTCCCAAATAAAGGAATATAAGTACTCTGTGTGGTGGTGATTTGTATACGTGTTGCTAAGTTTCAGCTACCCTCGCCACTGAGAATCAGGATGGGTTGAAAGCCAGACAGTCCAAAATGGTGTTTTGGCTTTCTACTCCAGTATGCTTCTTATCAAATCATTCTTTGGAAAACAGATTTTCATCTTTCCCTTTTTCTTCTCTATCCTCTTTTATAGTGGGGTCATTAATAACAAAAATAGCTACAAGATAGGCAGCAGGAAAGCATATTGGAGAAGCAGTAGACCTGCCTAAGCTTTTATAGAATGCCCAGGATAAGACTGTAACCAAAGACAATGATGGTTGCCTCTTATGTGGTTGTGTCTGAAATACAAGAGTCACAGAAACCTGCTTTCCCCTCACCGGATTTTCCTGGTTACGGGAAACCCAGTCACGTGAAGTCTTCTTTCCCCTAAATTTCTGACAGTTGCAGTGACTTGTTAAGGCAGCTGTCAAGACACAAACAGTATATTTAGGAAAAGACATGACAAGAAAATGGTGAAGTACACTTCTTGTTTAATTCCATGCATTTGTTTGCTTTGATAGTCGTTCTTGTTCCCATGGCTATTCAATACAAAGGGAGCCACCGTCAGAACACAAAACTGGGAACAGGGGACTAAGTACAGGAGACCACACGGGACATGAAGGAGCGCAATTTGGGACTTAACCACTGAAAAGAAATGCAATCTGTCCAAATTGATAGGAGTTAAAATTATACATGGAGTAAAGAATCAAAGAGGGTCTTCCCAAATCTGGACTCTGGGAAGTGGTCACTTTGGAAGTGAAGAACCACTGGGATGACATCTTTCTAATAGCTTGTGCATCTGGTCAGAGTCCCCTCTTGTCTGCAACCATTGGAGGACCCTGTCCACTTGGTCAATGGACAGCAGCCTGGGGCCAGGAGCCAGCCATCCCCTGAGTGCTGTGAAGTGGCTTGGAAGAGCAGGCTTGGAATGCTGCTGGAAGCTTCCTTACACTGGCCTTATTACTTGCTTGGGGCTTGGCTCTGGTGAAATCCTGCCATTGTGCCCTGGTCAGTCGATGGTTAACAAAATCCTTAACCCAACTCCTTTGGTGTATGTAACTGTTTTTCAGAACAGTGATTTCAGAGCTCACCTCTTCTGCCATCCATCCCTGAGAAATGCTCCAGGTTCCACAAGGGTCCTCCACTTAGCAGCCTATTTCATTCCAACTTAGAGAGGTGTTTGCAGTATCAGTTGTAACATGCAAACAAGCAGACTAACATGATTCTGAAGTGTCAGTCTCTGAGGTTGCTAACACTGGTATTGTGAGTATACTGCGACATCTGTCCTATGAAATCAGCAGAGAAGAAAAATCTTGCTACCTGGAAAGGCACTAAATTCACACTGACAGTACAAGTCACAGTCTTGAAAAGAAAGTCACATTGTTTTGGTATATCAGTCTCATAGTCTAAAGAAGAAGCAAGTAACTGAGACTTACCATACTTTCTGTTTATAGAAGGGAGGAATACACTCAGTCAGTACAGTTAAATGATGTAAATGCAGAGACATTTTGGAATTTGACCCATGAGCAATTGATTCTTCATTTGGAACTATAGTCCCAAAGGGTGGCCCTTCCTCTGCCAATGGTACTGACCCTGACACCGATAGGTGGGATTCTTAAGGACAACTCTGGTATGAGCCTGTCATTTTCTGTCCCATCAGACCTAACTCAAGAGTTCATCTTTAGAAAATTATGAACTTTGAGCTGGGATGGCAAATGGGTTTCCCTTTGCCAGTGGTAATTATTGCTCCAAGTGCTATGCTGTGAGCGATTCCGAGGTTTGTACACTCAATGCTCAGTAAGTAATGTTGGCTTTGGGTGTTTAGGATGGAGGTGGTAAGTAGGTCATATTTTGGTTTCTGGCTCATTGGTAAAATACAATAAAACATATCACACTCTACTGTGTGGTGGGGTAGGAATTTCTCCAAATAGTATGTTATGGAGATTACAGTTCCAGAGACTTCAAATAGGAATGTTTAAAGAAAAAAAAAATGGAGTTTTTTTTTAAAAAGTAAATCATCTGATAAATAAGGGTGCATTTACTCTCAAAGGATATCAGTGCTCCACAGTGGGAGAGGACAGTTTAAATACAGTAAGTTGGTACTAGGAAAATCCAAAACACATCTATTACTCAGGGAAAGAGAAGGGCATAATTTAGCACAATGAAGCCCTATAGTAGATGTCCTACTAAATCCTACTAAAAATGTCCTCATTCTAGGATAGATTTGTTGATACTAACATTTTAAAACACAGTATCTGAACTTGAAGTAGGCCATACACATCATCTTACATTAGGGGTAGCATCTTCACCTTTCTGCTTGGGAGCTCCCCACAATCTTGCAAACAGGTGTAAATTTTAGTGGTGGCAAGATCCATTATAATTTCAAAGTGGATACAGGCTTCTCAGTCCCTCTGCTATGCAATTTTAAGAGGAATTGTTACTCAGAGGACATGATCTAGAAATAGATGGAAATCAGAACCAAATGCTCATCTGCAACAAAAATTAAAACTTATTATCTTACAGTCAAAACCAGATGTTGAATGAATATGGACGTTCATGCCAAGCGTGTTAAGCTTTCAGCGAAGAAGCTTGAAATCAGTCTTGTGATGTCCTTGGAGCACTGTTGCAGACTTCTCAGGACTGAAAAATCAGCTCATAAATTCCCTGAGCTCTTGATTCAATACTCTTCAGAAGAGAGTAGAGTTGTTCTCAAAGAAACAGACATCAATTCAAGATATTCCTCCTGTGGCTCAAGTGGCTAAGGCGCCAGCCACGTACACCTGAGCTGTCGGGTTCTAATCCAGCCTGGACTTGCCAAACAACAATGATGGCTGCAACCAAAAAATGGCCAGGCGTTGTGGTGGGCGCCTGTGGTCCCAGCTACTTGGGAGGCGGAGGCAAGAGACTTGCTTGAGCCCAGGAATTGGAGGTTGCTGTGAGCTGTGATGCCACAGCACTCTATCCAGGGCGACAGCTTGAGGCTGTCTCAAAAAAAAAAAAAAAAAAAGATATTCCTGCTTATTATAGGCAGGCAGGGAAGGACCAAGTTGGGATAGAGAAGGCATTTCCCTATTTTTTTTTTTTTGCAGTTTTTGGCCGGACTGGGTTTGAACCCACCACCTCTGGCATATGGGGCTGGCGCCCTACTCCTTTGAGCCACAGGAGCCACCCAGCATTTCCCTTTTTAACCAGAGAGCACTGGTCCTCTCAAAACTTTTAGTCAATTCTACTCAAAAACATATATTCCAAGTGGAACCTATTCAACTCTTAATACAACGAATGACTGAAGATTCAACCATGTGTACTACCCTAATATGCTCAGAATAGCTAAGCCAGAAAAGGTGTATGGCATTAGCATAAATAGTAAAGAATGGGAATTCAAAAAACTGATCGAAAATATGAGGTATCTGGAATGGGTTTTCTAGGAAGACCATCACTGAAAGGTAGAAGACAGAACTTGATCCTCATGTTTCTCTGTGCCACTGAAGGTGGGCAAGAACTGCTAAAGTGTCAGTGTTTTATGTGGGGCAGAAAGTAGACTTAGAGTTGTAGCATCTCCATTCCAAGGGTAATGCACCAAAAAACAATCAGAGTATAGTGTGATCTGAAGTCAAAGGATGGAAAATATGGCCTTACAAGGTACGTTTCCAGCACTTGACCCTTTAAGTGACTACGCCTTTTTCTTGAATGTCTTTAATCTTGTTAGTGATGATATCACAGCTAGGCATTTTATGTCGTGCCACGTACACACACACACACACACACACACAGAGTAGTCCCCCCTTGGCTCCCAGTGGCTGCCTAAAGCTGAGGATAGTACCAAACCTTATGTATGCTATGTTTTTTCCTATACATACATACCTGTGATAAAGTTTAATTTATAAATTAGGTCTAGCACTCTTGCCTTTTGGTGCTATCATTAAGTAAAATAAAAGTTACCTGAACACACACACTGCAATAACTGCAACACCTGATCTGATAACCAAGATAACTACTAAATTACTAATGGGCAGGTCGTGTCCACAGCATGGATATGCTGGACAGAGGGAGGAGTCACACTCAGGGGGGCATCGTGCAAGATTTCATCACGCAACTCAGAATGGCGTGCAATTTAGCATTTATCAATTGTTTATTCCTGGAGTTTTTCATTTAATATTTTCAGTCCATGGTTGATTATAGGTAACTGAAAGCAAGGAACATAAAATCTCAGATGAGGAGGGACTACTGTATATAATTTTTTCTTAGTCTCCTTACTAATCTGAACTAAAGGAAAAAAGGGTGGTGTTGAAAGATCTGGCTGTAAGGAGATTATAACCTATGTTGTTAATTCTTGAAACTAATCCATGAGCCCCATGAAAAATCTCTCTAGGACTGTTCCTCTCAGGGCATTAAATAATTCTTTTTTTTTGCTTCTAATGTAGTCCCATGATTTTAGTTCCTAAGATACCTGAGGAAGTTAACAGCTTTTGAACTATTTGTCCATCCACTCAGTCATCTGCCCACCCTGGAGCTTCCGTGATCTAGTCGAACTCACGACGATCCACTGGGCTTTGAGCATTGTCAGATGATTGTTATTGAAAGTAGAAAATTAGGGAATACAGCTAAGATGAATAGCAGGGAAAATCATAGAACCCATAATAATTCACGGTTAGCGATAAACATGATCATTGTGCTACACTGTAAAACACACCTTCTGATCAACAGAAAATGAGAATAATATAAAATAAAATAACAATGATAATAATGCCATAACTTAAGACCTTTCATGTAGTCCAGCTACAGAATTTATACAAAATGGAATAATTTAATGCAAACAATACTGCTTTCTGTATAAGTTAAACATTTTCCTTCATTCTACCTAAGAGCTATAAATCATAGACAATAAATTTTAAAATTGATGTCTCAACATAAAGTGTAAACAACTGGAGGGATCAAATAAGCAAGAGCTCCAAATTCCCTCCTGCTTTTCCTTTTGGCTGATGCAACTAGTGAAACCCAGAGGAGGGCCAGCATTTTCATCTGTACTGGAAATTATGGTTTAATAGCTGTTGGGGTGTGTCTTTCCTAACGTTCACTATGATGCAGTGAGAGTCTAGTGAATCAAAGGGTTGTTTGATAGTAACCTATCTTGGAGATACAGACAGGAACTAGGTTAACATCTGTTTGTATATAAAATTCTACATACAATTTTCCTTAAAGCCAAGGTACTATGAAGTACCTTGGAATGCTTTTCAGAGCCCATGACCCTGGAGACGGAAAGGACCTCATGCTTTTGACAGTGTAAAACTCCTTCCAATCCTTGCTCAACATCGCTGGTTCTTTCTACAAATTTCTAAATCCAATTATTCAAAACCTCATTGATTTGGAGTGAAATCAAAGTTATTTTATAAGTAGCATTTAACAAAAATGCTATTATGCTGGGAGAGGAATTGCCTTTTGGAAGTTGCTTGTTTTGCCTTTATTCTGACAGTGGTAGCCAGTCACCAAAGCTTCCAGGATAGAATACGTTAATGAATAAAAACAAGGGAATGGGGTGGTGCCTATGGCTCAGTGAGCAGGGTGGCGGCCCCATATACCAAGGGTGGCAGGTTCAAACCCAGCCCCAGTCAAACTGCAACAAAAGATAGCAGGGTGTTGTGGTGGGTGCCTGTTGTCCCAGCTACTCAGGAGGCTGAGGCAAGAGAATCGCCTAAGCTCAGGAGTTGGAGGTTGCTGTGAGCTGTGATGCAACAGCACTCTACTGAGGGCAACATAGTGGGACTCTGTCTCTAAAAAAAAAAACAAAAACAAGGGGACGGTTTGGGACTGGACACTGGACACACACACACACACATCCTAGCTGCCTTCAAATTCTGTTCTCCTGTTTGAATCCATATGACTGTAGCAAACAAGTGACCTAGTTCCTGAGAGGGGCACTCCCAGCTTCTCCATGTAGCTGAACTGGGTCATCCTGAGGATATATTTTTAAAACTTCCACATTCATTTTTTTCTAACACTGTTATAGATTTTCCTCTTCTCTTATTCTTTTCTTCTCCCAGCACAGTTTTTCCTAAAGGTCAGCAGGTGGAAAGGAAATAAGCTACAAGAAAATGGCACTTGAGTCTGCAAGATCAACACAGCGGTCAAGATAACAACACATTTGTCACAGTAATGACGATGACAGCATTAAAAAGGGAAGTATTTGTCAAGGATAAGGTCTGAAGCTATCTGTAAGCCTCACTATCAAATGCTGCTTAAAATTTTAAATATGAAATCCCCTTCCACATATACAGTTTGTTGTTGTTTTTTCCTCCTAGAGGAAAGACCCTGGGTACAAGTATCTGGTCACCAAACCGTTTAAGGATGTTTCCATCACCCACCTGCACAATATGGTTGAACTTAATGCAGTCTGTTCACAAGTTGCCTGGAATTGCTTCTCTTTTGCTGTTGTTTATGTTCTAAATGCTCAATGTGTCTTGCTCTGATTCTTCTTCAGTCACTTATGGCCAAAAGACCTGGTCCCTATTCAAGCAGCAATGATACTTCCCACCCCCACAAATTCCCAAGGATGTTGCTTCTGAATTTCACTTCTTTTTTTCTTTTCTTTCTTTTCTCTTTTTTTTTTTTTGCAAGAAATTATTGTATCTCTCTCTCTCTATCATATATAGTTCACTCTTTACAGTACAAAGTGTTAAAATGTCAAACAAAAATAAATATCAATGTTACAGTAGCTAGAATATTCAATAAAATAGATCCCTGCCATTCTTGATTGAAATGTTCAGTGAGACTTAATTTCATTTGGATATTTTTTCCAGAGATTTGCGAAGTCTCATGTTCCTGTTATTGCAGCTCATTGCTAGGGGTAGTAAAGATAGGGCAGTGCCCTTCCCAGACATTAAGCAGGTAGAGAGTGGGAAGAGTCTGGGGGTGGGTGGATTTGAAGTGCCAGTATAGTTATGAGATCTTCAGGATGTATACTCCTTCATTACCAAGTGGCAGAGTTGTAGTGTTTATTGGTCCTAACTGTGGTATCAGAACATTCTCCCTCTGAAGAGTCACAGTCCGATTCTTCAAACTGCATAGGGTTCTGCAAAGTCAAGACAAAATAAAACCTTAATTTATTTCTGTAAGTACTCAGTAAACATGATTGAACACTGCCCACACAATAGGCACTACTCTTGGTGGGGAGGCTGCAAAGATAAATGAGATCAGGTCCTGTCCTTGGGGGACATATGGTGGAAGAAGACCCATGCAGATGATGATGGTTTGTGGTGGGCGCCTGTAGTCCCAGCTACTTGGGAGGCTGAGGCAAGAGAATAGCTTAAGCCCAAGAGTTTGAGGTTGCTGTGAACTGTGACGCCACAGCACTCTATTGAAGGCGACGCAGTGAGACTCTGTCTCAAAAAAAAAAAAAAAAAGAAAAGAAGATGATGATGGGGACTACAACAGCTATGATAGTACCACCCTCTTACATGGCATTTACTCTGTTCCAGGGACTATTGTAAGAGCTCTCCCTCTGCAATCCTCACAACAACCCTAGGAGACAGATGCTATTGTCAACCCCATTTTACAGATAAGGAAACTGACCTACAAGGAAGCTTGCCCAAGGTCACTTAGAAAGGCAGTCAGATTCCATTTTCAACCTGTGCTATCAGGCCTCTCCAAAGGAAGTAGTATTAATACATGTATATGTGTGTGTGTGTATGAGTACACACACATATATATGTAAATAAAAAATATATAGCTATAGATATTGATATAGATATATAAAGTATTACATGCGCTATCTAGGGGATATAGAGAAAGGAGGTTGGGACAGGGGTCAGAAGGAAGTGATGCTCAAGTTAAACCTTGAAATGAAGGGTTCCTGAACAGTTTAGTGATTGTGCCTCATTTGGGGAGCTGCCCTCATTTTTGGGAGTTCTGTTGATCTACTTAATTCCCAGAGATGGTTGTATCTTACAAACTAAATGAAAATGTAAAGGCCCTAGAGACTTGAACTTAGTCTAACCTAGGAAGAGAAAGAGCTAGGAAGTGCTGAGAGAAGAGAGAAGCCCCACCTCATAGCCACGCTCCTCGGCGCACAGCTTGCCCAGAGACATCTGTGTCTTCACGCGGCGCACGGCACACTCCTTGTCAGAGAGCCCATCAGAGTGCGAGGAGATCTCAATGGGGATCTCCGGCGTCTGGGACAGCAGGTCGTCTAGCTTCTCTGCCAGGTGGTCTTCAAGTTTCTCAGCTAACTCATCGGGACTGTTGGAGTGGTCACTGGTATTGCCCTCCTCCCCATCAGACACGGAGAAGTTCTCAGAGCTGAAGGTCGAGTATGACTGGCAGCTGCTGATACAGCGGTGGGGCCTAGAATCACAGGGAGCCAGAAGGACTTAATCACAGAAATGTTGGTCACAGTAGTGGTGAGAGACAGTCTAGCTTTTTTTTTTTTTCCTGCCCCCAAGAATTAAGATACTAGAAACTATTTAATTTTAAAGCAACAGAGAGGTGCTATGGACTGAATTATGTCCCCCTCTCCCCAAATTCTGTGTTGAAGACCTAATACCCAATGAGACTATATTTGAAGATAGGGCTTTTAAGAGCTATTTAAAATTCAGTGAAATCTTAAAAGAATGGAGTCCTAATCAGATAGAATTTGTGGTCTTCTAAGAAAAGGAAGATCCCTCTTCCGTCTCAAGTCATCCCTTCTCCTCCCCCTCAAGTTCGTGCACTGAGGACACAGAGTAGGCACCTGTCTGCCAGCCAGGAAGAGAGTGCTCACCAGAAACCAAGTCCTCTGGCATCTTGATCTTGAATTTCCCAGCCTCCGAAAGTGTGAGACATAAGTTTATGTTGTTTAAGTCTCCACCTAGTCTGTGGTATTTTGTTATGGGGCAGTGTCCAGGGTGACTACCACAAGAGGGAATACTCTGAGCTGATGGCTACCACTGGTCTGTCAGACAGAGCAGCTTGTCTAATCACACTGTGTACACCTATGCATAGTGTGGAGAAGTCCACATTGAAATTATGGCAGAAATTTTAATGACAGATGATGTAGGCCTGGTGGCTGACCAGGTCAGGTGATAGGGTGAGAGTTGGGGGATCAAGGACATGTGAAGAAAGGCCATTGAGAGGCCAGAAATAGATTTCAGTTGAGAACAGATTTAAATTCTGTGTACAGTATGGAGATCTGGAATAAAATTTATCATAGGGCTAGGAGTTCATTGTTTTTTTGGAATTCCTATTTGGGAGTAGATACATAAACCTTCCTGGGAAGATTCTTAGAGCCTTGCTCTTCAAGAACAGAATGTCTATTAGCAGAAAAAGGACTTCTAGGAGCAAAACTACCTTCTCTACTTCTAGGGGAAGCTTTTATTCTGGGAGAAAGGGAAGATGGCCCCTCTTTAATCCTGCCATCAAAATCATTACTGCCACCCGAGGAGGAAGCTATTTCCTTCCCTTCCTTCCTTCCCTCCCTCCCTCCTTCCTTCTTCTCCTTCCTTCCCTCCTCCCCTTCCCTCCCCTCCCTCTCCCTTCCCCTCCCTGTCCCCTCCCTCCCTCCCTCGCTCTTTCTCATTCTATTGCCCAGGGTAGAGTGTGGTGGTATTATTCCTCACAGCAACCTCAAACTCCTGGGCTCAAGAGATCCTTCTTGTTTCAGCCTCCCAAATAGTGGAGACTATAGGCACCCACCACAGTGCCCAGCTAGTTTTCGTATTTTTAGCAGAGACAGGGTCTCAATATTGCTCAGGTTGGTCTCAGACTCCTGAGGTCAAGCAATCCTCCTGCCTTGGCCTCCCAGAGAACTAGGATTACAGGCGTAAGCCACTGGGGTCAGGAAGCTATTTCCTAGGGTAGTTGAAGGAGGACTCAACTTATCTAATCATGCTTAACTTGAGGTGCAAAATCCAATGCATGGGGATGCTATGAACTGAAATGTTTCTCCCGCTAACTCATATATTAAAGCCCTAACTCCCAATGTATCTGGAGATAGGATCTTTAAGAGGCAATTAAGGTAAAATGAGGTCATAAAGTGGGACCGTAATCCAATAAGACTATGACTTTATAAAAAGAAGAAGTTCTCAGGCGGTGCCTGTGGCTCAGTGGGCAGGGCGCTGTCTCCATATACTGAAGGTGGTGGGTTTGAACCCAGCCCTGGCTAAATTGCAACAACAACAGCAACAACAACAAAATAGCCGGGTGTTGTGGTGGGCACGTGTAGTCCCAGCTACTTGGAAGACTGAGGCAAGAGAATCACCTAAGCCCAAGACCTGGAGGTTGCTGTGAGCTGTGATGTCACAGCACTCTACCAAGGGTGATAAAGTGAGACTCTGCCTTTAAAAAAAAAAAAAAAAAGATGAAGATCTCTCTCTCTCTCTCTGCCATATGTGGACATAGAGAGAAGGTGGGAAAACCAGGAGAGAGCCCTCACTGGGAACCAAATTCGACAGGACCTTGTTCTTGGACTTCCCAGCCTTCTGTTTAAGACATCCAGTCTGTGATATTTTCTTAGAGCAGCTTGAACGGACTAACATAGGGCGATTCACAAGAAACCAGTAAAAATAACCACAAAACAGCATGGCCACCCCTCAGAAACTGCCTGCTGTATTCTCAACTGTAACCTTGAATCTGTATTTACACACCTCATCTTGAAGTTCCTATGAAAGCATTCTGATGAACTCGGACCTGTTGTGTATGATCAACTGCTAAAACGTGGCAATGGGAAAACACGCACACAGTGAGCTCGAATTTGAGCTCGAATTTCAGCACGAGGTGACTGCCGGAGAGTGATTTGTGGTCGAGTATCAGGTGTGACAAACTTAGGATTTTTTGTCCCCCCCAACACACTAAAGGCAGTTGTGTGCTTGCTGGTTTTACCTCTGTCTTCGTGGAAATTCAACTTCACTGTCTACTTCCCCTTCTTCCTCTTCTGAGGAGTCATCTCCACTCTGAGGAGAGCAAAAAAAAAAAAAGTTTAATTTATTTTAACCTCTCTCTCAATCCCACCTCCCACTACCTATAAAAGAGTTAATTATCACCAAAAGGCATCGAGTAGTAGTTTGCTGAATGTCATCTTTACCTTTAGAGGCAGGGTCTTGCCCTGTGGTCGGGGCTGCTCACAGGTGATTGTCCCGCCTCAGCACCCTGAGTAGCTGGGACTACAGGCATGAGCTATTGTGCCTGGCTCCCGAATGCCATCTTTAAACATATATCCCCATTTATTCAGTTAGCAACTTTTCTTGGGTGCCCATGATGACAGATCCTGTACTACATGCCAAAGACATGTAGAATGAACCCAAATTTTATCTTTGCCTTCAGCGAGGGAAAGTTCCATGAAAGTATTCAGAGGTGAGGGATGAAGAGGGAAACCGGAAAAGAGGTCTTGGGTTTGGGGGCAGTTTCTTATAATCATTGCCACCAGTGGTTCCAGCCTCTGCCATAGAGATTTCACCAAGAAGTGATCTTTTGATTTTTTTTTGAGACAGAGTCTCACTATATCGCCTTTGGTAGAGTGCCGTGGCATCGCAGCTCAAAGCAACCTCAAACTCCTGGGCTTAAGCAATTCTCTTGCCTCAGCCTCCCACGTAGCTGGGACTACAGGTGCCCACCACAACACCCGGTTATTTTTTGTTGCAGTTGTTGTTGTTTGGCAGTGCCGGGCCGGGTTTGAACTTGCCAGCCCCAGTGTACGTGGCCTGTGCCCTAGCTTTTGAACTACCGGAGCTGAGCCAATCTTTTGATTGTTGAAAGCCCAACAGCTACTTTTCCCCCTTTTTTTTTTTTTTTTTTTTTTAGACAGAGCCACAAGCAGTCACCCTGGATAGAGTTCTGTGGCATTACAGATCACAGCAACCTCCAAATCCTGGGCTCAAGCGAGTCTCCAGTCTCTGCCTCCCAAGTAGCTGGGACTACAGGCACCTGCCACAACGCCCGGCCATCTTTTGGTTGCAGCTGTCATTGTTGTTTGGTGGGCCCAGGC
>CAUYON010091886.1:0-21882 GCA_963573935.1 Arctocebus calabarensis
TTTCCACCTATTAGGCACTTAGTAAATGTTGGTTAATAATAATACTGTTGATGTATGTCTGTATTTTTCTCTTTCCATTAAAAGTTTGTGGGCTGAAGAGACATCAAAAGTTATCCTTTTGAAGTGCCCAACTTCCAAAGAAGTTGTTAAGTCGCTGAGAAATAATTTTTACAAAGTCACTTATTCCTCCTCATGAGCAAGTTTCTAAATATATTTGCATGTGTTCTAAGAGGGAGTCATTCAATCCAAAAATATTTACCAAATGACAACTTTGTGAACATTAGGAGAGTCAAGGAAGGATGAGCTATCGTTTCTTTCTTGAACAGGCTTACATTTTAATTGAGATTATTTTTGTACATGTAGGAGGAATATAAATCTTGCTGTTTGCTGTGATAGACCTGGTTTTCAAGTTTTCACTCTACCACTAAATAACAACTTGACTCGGAACACATTGTAACCTGTCTGAGATTCTTTCCTCATTTATAAGATTGGGATAATAAGAGTCCACAAAAACCAGTTGGGAAGATAAAGTAAGATGATGTTTCCTATGCACCACCATTAATGTGCCTTTAATGAATGCTAGCTATTGTTATGATTACTGTTTGGTATTAAAGCTGATGATAATAAGTGTACTGAGATTTCTGGAGGGAGGTCATGTTTATTTGAAAAGATCTGAAAAAGTTGCATAGCAGAAGATGGCGTATTTCAGGTGGTCTTGTGAGAATGGTAGGATTTCCAAAAGATGAAGTAGAATATTCTTGCAGAGATGATGGGATTATTGCCATGGTCAGGAGAAGCCTTGGAGTGGAGTCAGATCAATCTATGGAAAGAATAGAGTACTGGAGAAAAAGTTCTAACAAGTTGAGAGCAAAGTTCTCTGGTTACACAATGGCATCTTGATTTGACTGTGTCCATCTCCCAGGCTAGAGTACAATTATTAGTTATATGCTTTCTATTCTACAGGTGTAATCGCCCAGTAGACACAGCTGTTAGGGAGTAAGAAGCTCAAAACCAGGTGAACTCATCCCACTAAATAGGCTTAGAGCTTGATGTGTTTTCTATGAGCTATTGTGAGCACATGTTTGACTCCCTCCTAAAAGTTCAGATTAAAAGGAAGCACACTTCCAAAATTAGACTTGTAATTAAAATTTGACTTTGATCAGTAGCTGCTGTGAGGGTCATGAAGAGCCGTGAATGTGCTGACACAGAGGGTTGTTGGGTGAATGAGGTGAGGAGGGAAGCCAGGAGATTGGAAACAAATAAAAAATTGTTAAGAAGCATTACTGAATTGCAAGTATCAATTATTATGGGTCTATGGATGAGGGATTATTATACTAAAAACATTCTTGGCAGGCAGCCCATATGGGTGTAGATAGCTGCGACTCCATCAGACCTTGGCTTTAATTTGATTTTTACAAACATGTTTTTGGTTTCTTTTCCTTTGATTGGTTCCAGAGAACACTGGACAACATCTGGGTAGAAACCAAGTCTAACCTTCTGTGACACTTGTGGAAAGATGGCTTCTTCATACTGTAAAGCTTGGGGTATAGCATCTCAGAAGATGTGTGAGGGAGAGGGGAAGGAAAGTTGGGAGAATCAAGGGGTTCCCGCACACAAGGGAGAAGGCTGAGTGTTGTATTCTCCAGAACCAGGGAAAATGAAAAAGCTGAGGGCTTGCTTTTGTTTCTCTGAAACCAAAGCAATGTCTCACTGGTATGAACAATGAGGGTCAATGTGGCAAAACAGTGTGAGTTTCTTCTGTCAGTGAGCCAGCTGTGTATTGTGGCTGCCAAAAAGATGAATGAGATCACAGGGTGCAGTTATAAGGCATAGAAGAAAGGCTTATTCCCCTTTATCTGCACACCTGGAGTGACACATTCACTTTTAAGGGCATGGAATGCCCCCTTGCCTGCTTGCTGCATCCCTGTTCATCTTTCCAAAGCCAGCCTAGAACACCTTTCCCGACTCTCTGTTCACCAGGCAGACTTAATCATTGCCATCTTGTGCTGGCACACATGAACTAGTACCTTTATTGCTTTTTGTTGCCATATTACTTACAGGGTCATCTGGCAAAGGGTAGGGTCTATGTCTGGTTAGTTTTGTACCTGTTTAGTAGGTGCTCAATATATAGTTATGAAATTAAGTTGAGCAGACTAGTGGGGACTTGTTTAGAGATCAAGAACAAAGGTGAAAGGACCTGAAATCATGTCAAAATTAACGTGGAACCAGGTCATGCTGCAGTTTGCTGGTTGACTAGTAGCAGGTATCCTCCTGGCTGATGGGGAGGGCTCATTCCCTTAGAGGAAGAGCCACTGGAAGTGTCTGCGGAGTGACTGGGAAGAGACACTCTAGGGAAGCCAGAGTGACTCTCTTCCTTGTCCCAGACAAGAACAAGAGAGGGGAAACAAGTGTGACAGGCAAAGAAAGGAATTGTGAGTTTCCTTCCTTCTTGCCAGAAAATATCCATATAGCTTCAAAGGAATTCAGGCAGCCAAATCCACTCAAAATTTATTCCAGAAATGGAAGCATTTTTTTGCAGATCTCAGAAAGTATTGTCATCCTTGAGGCCTCAAGCATGCTGAGATTCAGAAATACCATGTTAAGAAGTTAAACTGTAAGCCAAATCAAGAAAACCTGAGATGCCTTGGTCACCAAGAGCAAAAAGGAGAATGCAACGAAGACTTAAATTTTGTGATATGGGTAATTCTAGCTTCTACTCACCATGTGTCAACTTATTAGGTGTTGTATATATATTTGTGTAGTTCTTTCTGCACAACCTTTGCAAACTGTTATACAAAGTGCTAGAATAAAAATTAATAAGAATTTATTATCTTGTATTTCAGGTACGGTCATGCTTCACTTAACGACAGGGATATGTACTGAGACAGGCATCATTAGGCAATTTCAGCATTATGTGACTATCATAGATTGAACTTAACCGTCCTAGATAGCCTACTACACATCTAGGCTGTACGGTATGGCCTATTGCTTCTAGGTTACAGACCTGTACAGTGTGTTACTGTAAGCAATGCTGTAGGCAGTTGTAATACAGGAAAATTATTTCTGTATCTAAACATACATAAACATAGAAAAAGTACAGTAAAAAATATGATATTACTGGACTACCATCCTATATGTGGGATGTAGTGGATCAAAATATCATCATATGGTACAAAAGTGAAAGGGAGGGAAAGAGGAATAGGGAGGAGAAGGAACCACTTGAAACACAGCAGAAACCATAAAAGGCATGCTGGTCTCTTAAAAAGGAATGTAATAAGGAAATGAAGAATGATTTTGAAGATGAATGCACTAAATTTTCACACCAACCAAGGACTATGATAATAAAGAGGGGTCATGCCTGTCTATGTTTTTCCAGATGGATAAATATAGCCTGGTGGGGTGTTAGAACTTTTTGATAGCAATTAATATGAATTGACTTTGTCTAATTTTAAGCAAAGATGGAATTTATGAAAGAATTGAGTGCTCATAGATCGGAAAATTAAAGAATCTGGTCTTTCAGGAAACCAAGATCTTTGAGGTATTGCCATTGGCATACATTTGTTCCAACCATTTTCTTTCTTACCTCCTTATACTCAGAATTGAAATCTCTGCGAGATAAATTTGGATTGTCATAGCCTGGATCACGTGAGTGCTCCTTGGCTAACAGAGGAGGGGACACTTGGACTAATGGTCCCATTATGATAGCACTCAATGAGGAAGAGAAAATCCCTGAAGGAAAACCAAGGTGTGTCCTTCAGAAGAAGGAGGAATATAATATACAGTGCTAACACTTTATAACACTGCTGTAAATGCATAGACTGCTCCAGAAATTCCCTTTTACTCAAGGCACTCAGGTGGGGCTTGAATTACTATTTGTCAAGCATATTGTAGCAAGGATTCAATAATTGAGCAAGTAATTGGTCTACATAACCTTCTCTCTAACCCTGAAATGTTAGGTCTCTGTGATTTTAGGAAAATAATCAAACCACAAGATTCCCTTTAGAAGGAAAAATGAAATTGTCTTTATTATTCCTATTTACAAGTTTATTTGCAAATATCCGGGATCAACCTGTACATACATAAACAAAAATGCGTTGATACACAATGCACAGTGCAAACAGCTTGTAATTAAAGAACCAGACTAACACAGCATTTTCCCACTTACAACTCTTCCCCACTGCTAGCACTCTTTAAAAGCCTTCTGCTATCAGGCAATTTAGTTATACAACAATAAATATATACACATGTGTGAGGCAATTTAAATACATTTTTCTAAATGTAAATTAAGGATTTTCATACAACTGCTCTGGTTTTTGAGCCTAGTTCATAGTGGATAAAAATTGGCAGCTAAAAATAATTCCCCAGATGAGGTTATTTCTTCTCATTGGAGAAGTACTGGAAAGCCTATAATAGGATTCTTTTAAGTTTTGCGATATTTGGGTTCTCTTACCTGATAGATATTAATGAAAGTTTGTATATTATATTGTGGAATCATGGAATTCAAAGGTGGAAACATGTGGAGATGTCCTCCATTATATGTCCCTAGGACACTGAGAAATTTACTGTAGATGGACTAGAGATACACATAAAATTTCAGGGCTTGGGCTCTACTCAGGGGAAGGTTTAGAGAGCATACCAGGCAAATGGTCTGAGAGGAGCAGTCATAGATACATTAAGAAGTGCTCTGAAATATTAAACTTGTATTGATTTACCTATTGAAATGGTTCTCAAATTACCTGTAAAACTCAACTGAGGAATTTTTCAAATGACCTTGGTAACAGCAATCTACTAAGGCAATGATTGTCCAGGCAGGGAAAGGGAGCACTTGGGGACATTAGAATCTTGGAAGTGACAGGGAGTGTGTCATAACCCCTATATGATCTCCATCCCTATACTTCTCTAACCTCCAAGTTGAGGATAAATGGTTTAGGTGTAAAATGATTGATGTTTGAAGTTTGAGATGTGGATGGTCCTTGAAACCTGTAGAATAAGATCATCTTCTTCTTTTACAAGTTTGTTGAGTTGGGCTAAGTAAATGAGCTGATCTTTATAATATGTACATAGCACAAAGATTAGAACACAGTACGTATGCAATAAAATGCATTATTCCTTTTTCTCTATCATCAACCCTCTTTCCTTAGGTAGCTCTGAATGCATCTTATGGTCAAATGCATTTTGTTCATGTTTAAATTTGTACTTCACTATGATAACTATATATTTAAGATAAACCTGCATTTCTAATATTAAGAAATTTCCCATCTGGTCTATGCATTTAGAGTCCTTAGCTATAGACTTCCATGGGCCTGTTTTTCTAAAGAAGTGAACTTGTTCCTCTGTTGCCATGATGACTTTAGCAAGACCTGGATGTCCCTTGATGACTCTGACTGACTGGCGCAACCATTTTCATGCATCCTGATGGTCTTTTTCTTCTGGAAGGAAACTGTTTTTCCTGGAGAGCAATATCAGTTTAAGAATATCAAAGGCAGTTAGATACTCGGCATAATTATAGGTTAGGTTTGTAGACCAGATATTCCAATCATGTGCCTTTCACCGGAGGAGTGTCTGGTTAATTAAAACATGTGAGGCAGCATCTGACACAAACATTCCAGAGAGCATGTCAAAGAGACCTGGTCCAGGAAGACAGCACTCAGAAGTCAGGGAGTCAGTTCCAAACAGACAGCACCAGAGAGGGAAAAGAAGGTTCAGACTAGGGACAGTTTTTTCCAGTTAATGACTCTGAGACAAAAGCTGGATTTAGGACAGCGTTTCCTTCTACCACATGAAAACACATGAAAGATGCTGTTCAAAGCCCATGGCCTTGGCAGGATTATTCAAACTTCTCAAAGCGCTACCTGCAACTTCACACCTTTATCTCCCACTCAAAAATGCATGTCCTATGCAAATGAGTGTGACTAGCCTCTTCCATAGGTCAAGGTTCTTTCTAAAAAGAGTGATGTGTGTGTCTTACAAAGGTACACGTGAAATTTACTAATTGTAGAATACAAACGTCTTAACACAATAACTAAGAAAATCCTGTGAAGGCTATGTTAAACTTGTTGATGAAAATATTTCAAATTGTATATAAAACCAGTACATTGTACCCCATGATTGCATTAATGTACACAGCTATGATTTAATAAAAAATGAAAAAAAAATATTTTAAGTCTTTTTCTAGGTTAAAAAAAAGAATGTTAGGGTAGCTCATAGACAGGAATCACATCTCATTGATGCACCAGTCACTTAATCCTATTTCGAGTCTCTTTCAATTCTTCAGATTACATCAAGGAGAAAGAGTGAGTTTGCTGCCAGTACTTTAAAACATCTTAACTCTTTTTGTCTTTTGAACAGAGACCAGCTATGACTCAGAATGCTTAGCTAACAACAATATCTATGTAACACCACTGTCTGGTAATATTCTCTTATTTTTAAAGTTCACTTCTATTTTGCCAAGTGATACTGGCTCTCCATCTATAGTAGTGATATAAAAGCTTCCTTCATAAATGAATTAAGAATGGAGTCCATTTAAAGAAAATGATTTAAAAAATAGTAAAATATAAGTCCCATAGAATATAATAACACAGACATCCTGCAGTAATAATGCAGATAGGAAGAATATTCTGATAGTACTCCCTGAATGATGAAAATTTAGGGAATACTACTCCAGAAATTATAGGAATAATCATAAATTGGCCCCAATCTTCCAAAATATAGATTATTTTTAGCCATCACTACTTTGATGATTATTACTAGCAAATTCCTTACATTTCACAAATATTTAAAATGTTCCAGTATATTCCACTTTGGTTTAGAACTTCTAACCTATATATGTTAAACTTATTACCCAGAAAACACATAGATTGTTGAATCATTTCTATTTTAATCTTTTGGAACATGTTTTGTGTTTATGATCTGTGCCTGTGATCCTTAAAAAAAAAATAGTAACAGCAAATGGTTCTAAAAGGCCTTTGTTGAGGAGATGGCTAGTTTTCTAAACAATGCTTTTGTTTTCTTTTCCATTGCATCTCTGTTTTAGCTGGATATGGAGGTGATCAGTAAATTACATTTTTTTCATGTAGTAAAAAAGTTCTTGCCCTTGGAATGTGAGCACGCCTCCTCCCTTTTCCCCATCTGCTTCCTGTTGGCTGGCAACTGGATATGGTAGAAGCCCAACTTTAACCATGCAGAAGAATATGCTTAATAGAAGATGGAAAACAGCAAAATGGTACGAGCATGAGTGCTTGAAAGACCACGTGAAGCGGATGAAGCTCATTGATGAACTGTTATGTGACAGAGAGATAAAGTCCCTTTCCTATTAAGGCTCTATTGCTTTCAGCTCCTTTGTTACAGCAGCTCAGCTTTCACCTTAATATGCTACTTCTCCACCTCCCAAACGCCTCTCTGTTAATATTAAATATAATTAGTTGACATAATGAGAAAAGGTGGGGAGGAAGGTGTGTCACCTTGTGCCTTTGTAAATAAATTACATTTGACTCCTTCCCTGGAAATAACCTCCCTCCCCCCCACTCTCCACTCCGTAAGACTCAAAATGAGTTTAGAAAACCAGTTGCATGGAACAACTATTAAAGTACACATCAGCACAAACTAAAAACTGCCAGATCTGCTCTCTACTCCTTAAGTTTAAGTCTAAGACCTACTCTAGGCATGTTAAGGAAAAACAAATTATTAGAAAGATTTAATAAAGTTTATAAAACCATGAGAAAAAAATGGAAGATCCAGCCCTGTGAATGGATTCAGGGGTGAGGTCTAGATAGCAAAAAGTGTTGGGAACATTTTCCCCAAGGATTTGCTTTTTATTTGTGCCCTGTTGAAGATCCAGACACTTGGGAGAGAGAATCTATTTGGCCAGTCTTAGTTTCTTATAGTCATTCCTTTTCCAAACAAGGGTAGGACACTTCATTGCCAGGTTCACCATGAAGTGGAAGCTGCATAGCTCTTCAAAGGAAATTTGAAGTTCTATTACTCTGCACTCAGTGGTGTCCTGGAACCAGCCGGCATCAGCTCACAGAGTTGATGTGAACAACTCTGTTCAATTCTATAATCAGTGGCATCTCCTCCCTGGGCATCTGAAGACACCCATGTTGGAAGTTTTTACACTATGGGAGTGGGCAAATGAAAGAAGTTAGGCCCTTGTCATCAAAGATCTGGTTGTTAATAATTTACTAAAATGCTATCACCTACACCCCTTTCCTTTTTTTCACCTGGTATTTTCTGTAGTATCTCTTATTAAATAGACTGGCTTTGTAATCAAACTTGAGGGAAATGGAAGTTTTCCACTGACTTAGGATAAACCTCTAATGAAAGTAAAAATTTTTATTTTGTAAACATGCCCCCAGGTCAATATATTATATCACTTGATTTAAATACTAAATTCCATCCACGTAGACCACGTAAGTAATTAAAATGAGGTTCTGGAGTATGTTTCAGATAACATAATTCTGAGAAAGAGGTTTCAGAAAATCATTCTCTTTGGGGGGACCTAAACAGCTGTGCTTTCATAGCTGAGTTATTTTCATTGTATTAATATAGTCTCTGATCATTTGTAGAAGTGTTGACTTAGAGATGCCTAGGACTCAATAGATGCAAAGTATAGGATGAATAAGTAACAGAGCTACAAGCATTTGAGGTGAAATATTATATTATTATATATTGTATTTCTGTATATATTAATATATTATACTTCTGTTGTTTTCTTTCATAGAGTTTAACACAGTACCTGGAACACGACCAAATAAAGGCATAGTTGGTTTTAGCTTGAATTAGAGAGTATTTATCAGGTAGTTTAAGAAACTGATAAAATGAAACAGTTTGCTAAGTGATTTTAATTTTGATGCTACCTGATGAAAATGTCTTTTTTCTTTTGACATGATATTTATTTCATTTATATAGTAAGTTTGTATAGAGCACCTCCGAGTCACCTGGCTTTCCAATTGTGTATTTAGGTTAGAGAAAATAAGGGTATATTTACAACAAAAAAGACATTTTTTTGAGAGTTTAATTCCAATTACCAATTTATAAGGACTTATTTTTTTAATGTTCTTTAAATAGAAGAAAATAGTGAACTGGTATCATGGTCACCAGTTCACATGGAAAGCTATTTCAATGTAGAGCAATTGTTTTGATGTAATTATTTAATTTTGGGGAGAACATATATATATGCCCCTTACTATGTCGAATGTTGCTCTAAGAGGTTTATAAAAACTAACTCAATTAATTCCATAGAGTGTCCCAAAGTCACCCATAAAGTCACCCTACATCTGGAAAATATTCATTGTAAAATTTTAGCAAATATTTGTGAAACATTACCTATATGTTGTCCAGCTCTTAGTATAATTTTATGATGAGTATTTTGTAAATAAAGGTACATTTGGCTACAAATTCCCATTTTCCATCTGTATGATGACTTTTGGGGTGATTTTGTGGTTGACTTTTGACACATCCTGTAGTATCCTGATTTTACACATATGAAATAAAAGGTAGAGAAAGGGTAACTAATTTATTGAAGATCACAGAAGGGGTAATGGAGAAATCCAGGATTGAAACCTGGTAATGTCATTCCAGAGTCCATGCTCTCCATGCTGACATGACGTGGTGATGATGTGGCATCTCAACTGAGGGTGAAAAGTCACCAGAGATGTCTCCAAAATGCATTCACTACATATAAGAATGCTCAAAGCAGCATTATTCACATTAATCCCAAATTTAAAAAACTACCAGTATCTATCAACAGTAGAAAAAGAAAAATGAAACTGAATGACAACGGGGTACGATTCAACAATAAAAATAAACAGGCTACTGTTTTTCCACAACTAAGTGAAAACACATCGTAAACTTAATATCAAGCAAAAAACCCGAGACACAAATTTTGCTCAGTATTAGATTGTGATGCCATATTATCCCATATGCATACAGATAAAAAATTATATTAATGCAAAACTGCCATGTGGGTTTGGAAGTCACAGTTATGGTTACTTTTATGGAAGAATAAATTAATGTCTAGGAAGGGTGAAGAGGAAACTCTGATGTTTTGGCAAACTTCTTTGTCTTCATTTGAGTGGTAGTCACATGGTTTGTTCATTTAATGATGATTCCTTGGCAGTTCGACTATTGTCTCTTTTCTGTGTGTGTTATACTTCAACAATAAAGTTAAGAAATATTGACTACAAGAACAGGAGGAAAAATGGTCTACTCAAGGCCAGAAATTGAGATGGATGAAAAACAAAAGAGCTAGATTTGAGGAAAAATAGTATTTATGCATGATATGTTTATCAAAACAATCAATTAGTCCTGATTGATTGAGTTAGCTATTGAGGGTTGGCAGATTTTCCTGTAAAAGGCCAAATATAGTAAATATTTCAGGCTTTGTGGGCCACATATGGTCTCTGTCACATATTCTTGTTAATTTTTTAAACAACTCTTTAAAAATGTACAAACCATTCTGAGCTTTCTGGCTGTATAAAACAGGCCACAGACCAGATTTGGCCCAGGGACAATTGTTTATTTACCCCTCATCTAGTTTCTGGTGATGACAAAATAATTAAAATACAGTTTTTAGCCTCCAAATGCCATCCTCCTGATCATCCAGCATAGCTTTGTGTTCCATGTACTTTGAGTGGATGAGATAGCTACATGAACATGTAAATCCTAACACAATGTGACAAGTGCCCTAAGTAAGGTGCCAGAGTCCTTCAGAAAGAAGAACATGGGACTTCTTCCTTTTGATGTCAAATTTTGATTGCTTTTGAGGTAGGCATAGATTTACCAGGTAGAGAAGAAGAACAGATAGGTCTTCTCATTAGGGATATAGAATGAGTAAATCTATGCAGTCTCTGAAGGATATGATGTGAAGTTATTTATATATTCAGTTTATTATCTTAGGAAACTTTGTGTAACTAGAACATCACATGGGTAGGGTGATGGAATATAAGGCTTGAACATTAGTGATTCTCGAACTCATTAGTGATTGTGGAAGAAGGACAACATCATGGTACACGCAGAGAATGAAAATATCACATTTGTTTGGAGCGTAGGTTTCAAAGATAAAGCCAGCTGGAACCCCTGCTTCCCTAATCCCTACAAAGCTTCCTTGAGATCAGAGGGCACCTCTCTGCTTATGTAAACCTCTTGGAATCCAGTTGGGAAATTCTGGAGCAACAAAGGAAACACTGAGTATGTATGACACGGATCAGGAGGAAGTTTTGCGACTTTGTATTATGCAAAACTTAGACTCAAGTTCTGGTTCTGTCATTTCCTTGTTGTGTGAATTAAGCAAGTTCATTTGGGATCCTTTTGCTTCCATGTTCTCCGTTATGTAAAATGCTGACGGTGATGGCAAGGGATCTTGCAAAGCTTAAGATTGATGATATACTGTACATAAAGCTTTTGTTGCAGAGTCAACACTGGACAAATTATTGATTTCTTCTTCATAACTTCCCTATCTCCCTAAATGCAATTAAAATAAAAAAAAATCCCTTGACAAGAAAACTCACACCTTTTCCAATCTCTATATCTACTGCTAGGGCTTTTCTTGCATGGACAGAAGAACAATAAATGAAAAGAGGCCCTAACCACAAAATAATGTGATAATGAATAAATATTTTGCTTTAGTGCTGTTACTTGAAATGTTGACCTTTTTTTATTTTAGAAAAAGAAAAATCAAGTCATCAACTCTTGGAGCACATAGATATGGGTTGTACTATTAGTGTTAAGAGATCTCTTTCTTTTTTTCTTTCCCTCTCTCTTTTTTCTTTCTTCTTCTTTTTTTTTTTAATAATCTAAGGGTGCCAGGGTTGAGTGGGCTGTGCCCTGAGGTGAAGTGAGGACTCTGGTTGAAACATAGCTATGAAGGCATCTTATCACCTGACTTCAACAGGAACATCTGTGAGTTCATATTGGCCAAGTCCCGAGAGATTCTCTCACTGCTGAACATGCTACTTCCCAACTGTTCGAGATAGTGGCTCAGAGCTGTGCACATATTTTGAGATGCATTCTGCTGATTGAATTATTTTTAAAGCCTATTTCTTATTTAAAGTATTTCCTTTAATTGCTTTTTTTTTGGCCTGATGCTAGGTTTCAGTGAGGTTGTTCCAAGTGCAGGATCATAGAATGCCACTCTCCAAAATTAGAAGCAGCCACCTCATTACTACCCAAATGAGGAAACTGAGGCCCATGGGGAATGAAAAATCATTTGAATCACACTGATACTTTGTTCTTTCTTCTCTCCCCTTCCTTTCTCTCTTTTCCTCTCCTGCCCTTCCTTCTTCATTCATTGAACACTTCTGAGATGTCATGCACTGTTTTCAGTGCTAACAATAAAAGAGACACTTGCCCTACACTAGCAAACCCACCATCTAGTGCTGCAGCAGTGACTTGGCCCATCGTTACACTGGGCATGATAAGTGACTGCACAGAGGCGCACACAGGAGTCCAGAGAATCTGGAAGAAGGGCAACAGAGAAAGTGAGGGGAATTGACTCAAGTGGAGTCTCAAAGGCTCTGCTGGATGTAAGTGGAACGTGAAGGCAGCGAGGTGTTAGAATGGAGATGAGAGAAACGATCTTCCAGAGGAGGGAACCGTACAGAGCATTGGATGTACTTTTCACTTTCCTGAGGTCATTTGTTTATAGAGAGAGACAAAGAGTGGAAGAAAGGACAAGATAGAAAATCAGAAACAGAACACAATTCAACTTTAAGGGTGATTCTTCCTGTCTCTCCAGCCTATGCTTGTACACTGTGGCCATCTCCCCAGCTCAAGAGAGTCATAGTTGAGTGACAGAGAGTAGCCTCACAGTCACCAAGGCTGCTCACAGGCTTGTAGCATCTCACCAAGTCGGTGTGATCCAGAGCTGTTTTGATAAAATGCAATTTTATATGCTAAGTATAGAAATGAAGCCTGTCTAAGACGCTCTTTTACTTACAGAGGCTTTCCTACTCCATGCTCATCCACAGAGGCATCATTAAAGAGAGCTGGAGGCTGAGTTGGCTTTAGAAAATGCAATCTTTTTAATTGATTCAATGAAGATCCATTTTGTGGCTGCCATGACTATCCCTTCTGATCTTTTTTATTGGAGGTGGTTGTGGTGATGAAAGAGCTGTGGAGTCAATAAACAAAGTTTACCAAGTGCACAACTTTCACTTCCCTAGCTGTGCGTGGGAGCCCAGAACCAGTGTGATTCTGAGATATAGCCTCCCGCAGGTCATGCCCAGGGGCTTCCATAACCTGTAAGCAGCATGTTCTCCAGAGCATCTTATTAATGATATTTAATTACATGGAAATTAATGATATTTTCCATCTGATCTTGGGTTGGTTTTATAGCGAGGAGATAAGCTAGGGCAATGCTGACTTCTCCACCTCTCCATCTCAGCAGTCCAGAACCCCTTTATCTCTGTTGACTCTGCCTTTTCTAGGTGCCCATTTTTTTCCACCTGACCCAATGTACTGAATATCCCTCTCCCTTTTTAAGCAATGATTAGTTACCGAAATGATCCATTTCCATTTGAATGTTTCTGATGATGTGGAGAACATAGTCTTCCTCCACAGACTTTCATTTACTTATATCCTAACCATATCTTCATTAGGTTTTGGAACATAGAGATTGTGAAATGAGCACTATCTGATAGCTCAAACAAAATAATAGTTTTAGCAGGCTCTAATCTCATCATGGTATACTTGAGTGCTTTGGGTTTTGCTGATGAAAATCTTTACAGAGGTGAAATGGAGTATTCAATTCTCAAGTTCAGGAATTGTTATTATTTCCCAATGAAAATAATGGGGATTGTAGATAGGATTTACCGAACTTGAACTGTATTGATGGTTTTTGTTTTGTCTGAGCAGAAACAGGTGTTTGGGGGAATTAAACATTTCTGTTGTGAACTGTAATACAATAGCATTGAGAATGAAATGTTTAAAAACTGAGTGCAAGGCATGATGATGAAAGGGAATTGGATTGTGGAAATTCTTTCAGAGTTCAAAGTCTGATTCATTAAAAGGAGTCTAAGAGTAAATTGGAAGTAGACTCTGTCTGGATTTTTTTTTGTTCTTGGGAAACAGTAAGAAATGTACTTCTTCAATAATGCCTCATTGTATTGACAACCCAACTATTGATTTATTAAAGCAGAAAGAAGAAGCATGACATCAAATAATTTCCCTATTTATTTCTTTCTCTCCTGATCTTAATCTCCTTTATGGCTCCCTAAAGGAAAAAAAAAAGCCCAAACAACCACCAAAATATATAACAATAATAGCAACAACCACAACAACAGCAAGAAATAAAATATCTCTTTGCATCTGTTCAAGCAAGTTTCAACGTATTGGAAAATTAAAAGTTCCCCAATAATCTTTGCATATGATCCCATGATGTACTTCTTTTCCTTCTTCTGTACTTTCTTGACTCATTTATGTATTTATTCACTCACTGAGTATGCATTTATAGACATTGTAGATATCAGATATTATTATGATAGGAATTGGAGGAATTATGGTGGCCCACCCTGTTTTCGCCCCATGGATGCTATATTCCTCTAAAGGCTGACAATAAACTATAAAACAAACAGATAGAAATGTGAAATTAGCATCATGAGAAGTGTGAAGAAGGAAAAGTATATGGCACCTGTAGAGCTTATAGAAGGGAGTTTCAACCTAAGCCTGAGGACTAGAAAAGGCTTAAGAAGCCACTATGGAACTGGGATCTTAAGGAATAATAGGTGATTGTATTTAAGGCCAAGAGAGAGAACAGTGAAGGAGAGTGTTTTCCAAATGGAATATTCCACACGTGCAATGACCCACAGTGGGAAGGGGAATGGTGTGACAGTGCAACTCAGCAAGTTTGGGACAAAGCCACACCATCCTTGGACAAGAGTTTGGGCTTCTTTAGTTATTTCTCCTTTCTATAGCAAGTGATGATACTATTTGTACTTCAGATTTTTAGAGGTGAATTTTTCCTTCCAGAAAGCTTGGTCACTAAAGGAAAAGAAGAAAAGTCTAGGGAATCTTCCTTGGTACCAACCGTCTTGTTGTCCTTTAATAGCCTTCTCAGCATGGATGAAAGGGCAGTAGGCTAAAAAGATCTCATCTGCAGGTGAGTTATGAGAAGGTGGGTGAGAGCTTTATGTGCCCTGATACAATTTTCTAGTTTGTCAATCAGAGCAGTGCAAAGAATGCTAGGCTTAAACTCAAATGACTGGGCTTTGCAGGGTGAGTCTTTTAACTTTTAGAGTCTCAACTTTCCATATGGAGAATGATAGTGAAGTTCAAATGAGATAGCAATGCCAGGGAATAGCACTTTTATTTTAACATGTAAGGAACCATTTGACTGCAATTCCTCCATCAGAAGTTCTCAGCAGGTTCAGCTTACTTTTCAAACAGCATCTCAGAAGGAAAATTGGTATCAGTGAATAGAATATATTTTTTGATGTGTGTTTCAAGACAATGTAATGATATACTGTCTCCTCAAGGGTGGCTTTAGTCACTTGTGCTAGCGTCTATCACATTTCTGTATTTAATAGTGAAACCAATCATTTCTGTGGTTCTACTTACCAGCTTGACTCTATGTCAATGTCAATTCAGTCTCCCACATGTGGACACAGGTAGTTTCCACCAAAACTAACAAACAAACAAACAAACCTGAATCATTCACTGAGATGAATTAAGTCCTCAAAGTATTTCATGTGAAAATATCAGACAAATGAAGCAGAGGGCAATTTACGCTTTCAATAAGAAGCTAGTAAGAATGGGTCTCTTCCAGATCGGATACCAACCAACAAGTTTTAACATCTTCTGGGCCTCAGTATTCTTATCACTGAGGAGACACTTGAAATTTATTCTAGCCCTAATATTTCACATCAAAGTTTCTTTAATCATTATGTAGAGGGATTGGAGTTCCTCACACTCCTCCCCCAAAACCCCCTGAATTCTCATCTTGGCTGTCATTCAATGACCAGATGAATTTAGTTAAATCATCTAGAATCTCCATTATCTCTTGTAAAACAAAGGTATAAATATTTACCTTACAGAATTTTCATAAAGTTAAATAGAAATACACATGAGATATGTTTATGAGAATCTTTCTTACATAATAAGCACTGAATAACTGTGAATGTCCTTTTTTTAAAAAATTTCTTTCTCAATTAAGTTCATATAAGTATATTTGGCCTATATGAGCCTATATGAGCTTTTGCACTTCAACTGTCCTCATCTGAAAACTTCTTTAGTGGAATGAAGAACCATGAAATTCTGTGCTGTTCAAAGTCAGTAACCATTCATAACATATAAAATGCTTAAATTTCCTCAACACTCTGAGAGTGAAATATATCTCCATTACTTGCAATTATTTCACTTGTAATAATTAGGTATCAATCTTATGACTCATGATATTGCCTTATATTGAATTATAAGGAAGAAAAATGCTCAGGAAGGTAAGGGGAAAATGAGTGTGAGATATTAAAAAGCTCCCTATTCATTTCCGAAACAAATTTGGTGTGCTTGTTTTTGAAAGAATCACTGCTTCAGGGAAGAATAGAGGAAATCTATTAAAGGGAAAAAAGTTTCTAAAGAAGTTGAGAGGCTCTTTTAATTTTCTTAAACAAATTCTTTCTGCCAGGCATTGGCTCTTGGAAACACTGTTAGCCAGCTATGAAGTTGTAATAGCAAATAGTAAAAGCAATGAAATGTACAATTAAGGATCACACACCTCAGATATCTTCTAGTTCATTAGTTGTCTTCCTATCTTAGCCCAGGAGATTTCTCAATCTCTGCATTTTACACCTAGGCGAAATACAGTGAAACGCGTGACAAGGTTCACTCTTTTTTATGGTGTTTCTTTGCACAAAGCAATGATCTCTTAAAGATTAAGTTTAATGCTCCCTCAGGAAACGCTGTCCATTTTAGGCTTTTTTCTGCCTGATGGCATTCTCTTTTTCTCAGTGAATGTTGTAAACTAGATCAGTAGTCAGGGGAATTTTACTAGCTTCACCAGCAGAGGGAGTACAAACCAAGTTGTGTGAAATTTGGGGAGATCGTTCTAGAATTTTTGAGGGGCCTTTATACATCATGGGTTCTAGATAGTCTTCAGTTTCATATGGGTTATGAGAATAGTCAACATGCTGGAAAGATTAAAGTCCAGGCGTATCTGTGATTTTTATTTCAGGAGTAAATAGCTTTCATTTTATAGAAGTTTATAGAAAAACTTAGTATCAGAAAATCCCCCTCCTGATATTGATTTGTCCTCCAAATCTGTATCTTTGTCAAAATGCCACAAATGAAGTTCAGCAAAAAAGGCGGGGAAGATTAGTCAAGGTGGGCAAGGAGAATAGATTAAAGCAAGTGTTTCATAATGACTAGAATATTTTAGGTCTAATGCCCTTATACATTCCTTGTAAAGTTAGATTAATTGATTCTTAGGCAGAGCTCCTTTCTCCTTGCCTATCTTGAGAAATCTTCAATGCCTTTTCTCTGCTTCTGAGCCTTTCTAACTTGTCCAGTATTTTAAGACTAGGGGCATATATGTGATCATGGACTTGTGCAAAATTCACTCAAATTGTGTATATTTGAGCTTGTGCCAGCAACTTTTAGCACCGATAATAAAAATAACTGATATGTTTGAGTGTTTGGCTAAGCTTCAGTTATCACACTGAAGTTCTATGTGCTTTCAAAGAAAATATTATTATCTTTATTTCTTAAGGGTTTAGAAAACTAGAGAATGATTAACTTGCCCCAGACCTTTCAGGTAGTATCAGTTAGAGCCCGTATCCAGGTCTGACCAGTTTCTGTATCTGTGTTCTTTCACTCAGTTCATATTGTCCCTCATGATATTAAACTCTTAATAGATGGAATAGATTCAACCTAATAATCAGAAAAACCAATGAAGTAAAAAGATGATTATAGACAGTCAGTACACAGAAAAATAATAAGTTGCCTATATTTCAGGCTTCTAAAATTCTTGTGAGGTGCTATGATATATCATCAGACACTAGATTTTTCTGTAAGAAAATCAGGGATTCAAATAATTTAGGAATTCATTTATTCAGAAAATATTTATTGAGTACCTACTGTGGGCCATCCCTTTGGACCTTGGGTGCATAACAGAACAAGAAAAAATTCTACTTTCAAGAACTCGGAGGATATCAGTGAACAACATGGACAATAATGTATGTCCTCGTGGAACCCTCATTCCTAGTATTGTTCACTTACAATTCAGGTGGAAGCACATTATCCCAAATTATGTGGGTAATTGCCTCTGTATGATCCTTAAAACCCATTGGTACACCATATAAACATTCCTTTGAAAAAAAAGGAATTAAAGTTGGGAAATTGAAAACAAAGCAGAATATTTTAAATTATTTTTGGTCCCTGCTCTGTTTCTCAGTGGACCGTATGGAAGGAAGAGAATTTCTGCTTTAGCGAAATGGTAATGAGGCTTTGTGCTCCAGAATTACATGAGAATTAGGAAGGTGTTGACAATAATTGTACTCAACCATTTGTGAATTATTTAGTGAACTGAAAATGTGTATTTGCTTCACTAACTTGCCAGAAAGGCACAAGTATGGACCATGCCCCCAGAGGTCACTGATGTGCGCAAGCTGAGTCCCCTGTGGACATGATGAATCAGGAATTCACTGAGATACTCTATGACTTTCTTCATTAGGGAAACACATTTTTTAAAGAAAATCAGCCACCTACAAATCTTGTATTTGTTATCTAATTGCTTCTTCTCCTTTTCATGCCTCTAGGTGCTGGTAGATGAATTATTCTAAGAGGAATGCAATTTTTTTTTTATCTTTGAACTTAAGAATGGCCCCTTTATCATGCAGCTTCCCTTGGTAGATAGGATACTTGAATAGCCCCAGCTATTGGGACTGACAACATATTTTAGACATACAGCCTATTAGTTACAATACAACCTTTGGAATTCCTGAGATTTAAGAATTGAGGCTTGGCCATTTGGGGTGAGATCTTGGACACTCCTACGTATAGTAATAGCTCATTTTTTTCAGGTGTGAATTCAACTCAGGCATCACTGAAAGCAAATGTGTAAGATAATTGAAGCACCCATGGCTGTGCGTCACATCTCCTGTGCACACACATCACCAAAAGACCTTACTAAAATCCATGTTCTTACTCATTTGGCCCAGGGGGGGCCCTGAGGTTGTGTATTTTCCCTGGCACTGCTGGTGATGTTGGTCCTTAGAGCATGCACTTCAGGTGGTATGTGAGTGAGCCTGGTGGGCTAGCCGTTAATCACAGCTCAAGACAGCTTGGTTGTTTTCCTTTTATTGTTGTACGCCCAGTAATTTAAATTAAGGTTTTAAAGAAGCAACTTAAAATTTATAGTTGTAATTGAATCCATTTTATGAATAAAATATATGCTACAGTGGTGTTTGCTATTTGGGATTAAGAAGCTTTCACTTGAGATATAACCCTCATAGATGTTGGGGGTGATTGTGTACATTTAGGGAACTCCTTCACCTGCGTTATTGAGCCAGCCCAATATTCATAGCACACTTTTACAGATAATTAAGGCAAGAACACAGCAATGACTGACTCCTCCAACCCCACCATCACCAAGCCTTAGGTCGTATATAGCAGGCATCTGAACCCAAGAAGCCCTTTTCCTAGTCGCTGATAGACCCACTAGCAAAATGACTTTCACTGTATCCTTTTTGGAAACCCTAAAGATTCGTTGCTTTGCTTCATCTAATCTATGTTTGACCTAAAATCATTCCATAGGCTTATAATATTCTTAATGCTAGCTATGCCATTACCATTATCATCTACAACAAGCAATGGCTGTGCTGAGAAGCACTTATGATGATTGAGGAATATTTTATGTTGGTACATTGGGTTTACATAGGAATATAGAGATCAATACCTGGTCCCAGAATACCATTCAAATAATTTTAGTGACAACATAAGAAAGAAAATTTTAAATATCAGATACAAGTGTCAAAGAATTAATGCAGCTTTCTTACATGCTGGGTACCTAGTAAACACTCAAATAATGTTACTATAAAACAAGTAACATGACTGCTCCAGAACATGGAAGCACCCAGTGGTCAAGTGAACTTGGACAAATAAGCAGGATTTTTAATCGTCCTTGGGAGGGAGTAAGGTCACAGTGGGTAAGAAACAGGCTCTGAATCGGCTTCCTGGATTTGAATTACAGCCCAATCACTTCCATGTGATGTATATGTGGGTTAAGTAATTGACTCACTTAACTTTGAACCTTACTCTGACAAGTAACTCTGAACCTTACTTTTGTCTTCAGTAAACTGGAGAGGAAATAAAGGGTCCCTCCATCGGTGTTGTTGAGAGAATTAAATAAAACACAAAAAGCCCTTGGTTTATACCACCTAGTATATGGTAAGTGCCCTGGAACTTGAGCTAATTTTATTGAGTGTTTACTGTTAGTATGTTTTAAGCACTACTTCTATGTGTCGATTGATTTCTTCTTATAGAACCCTATGAGGTAGCACAGCATTATTCCCATTTGAAAGATGAGCATACTGAGGTTATGCAGAGCTTAGAAAACTTGCCTTACCTTCCCACAATTTATAATTATGAGTGCTGTGTTAAAACCCAGGAATCTAGCTACTAACTTGTGTGCTTTACTAAACGATACCAACTGTACAAAGTCAGCTCTACTGCTACTGCTCTTAGTTTTTATTATTGTTGCTGATTATTACTATGTGCCATTAAATCTTTGGGAAAGCTGATGGAGTTTAGTCAAAGAGCACTGTGTTCATGTGCAAGCAGAGATGGGAAAGGAGAGATCCATCTGGTCTGCTGGAGGGTCCTTGGGCCAGTTTAATCAAAGTGGGGGACTTGAGAGTGAAGGGGTAAGTTAGGAAACAAGGTTGGAAAGCATCCACAGAAGGTCCCTGATACCACGTTAATAAGACAGGGCTTTGTTCTCAGTAAAATGAGGGGATTTCCTTTTTGTCAAGGGACTAATTAATCTGTATCACTGTTGAACATAAAGGGGAGGATGGAGAGTCAAGAAGAATGGTTGGATATAGATGCATAGATGTGTAGATGTCAACACATTTAGTTATTCATTAATTCAATAATCACCCACCATGGGTCCAGCTATCATGCATGTGAAAAGCATAGATGAGAAGGTTCTCTTTTGTCTCCAGGACAACAGATACAGTCACAGATCCACAAACACACAATCTGTACCCTAAGATATACACATAAACATAAAATGCAGCTTTAAAGTAATGAGGCTAATTGCACAAGGTTCTTGTGTAATCTATGTTAATACTTTATGGCTCTAGCTCATAAAAAAAGAAATACATCAGAAAATAAAAGCAGAGGAATCAATCACATTCTTTAAAAGTTGTTCTTAAGTGAGTATGCAATGGAAGGGACTACTATGGTGGGGAAATTCCTATCAGTCACAGCTTCTATAACTGCCCATTGATGATATACACAGCTCCATAATGGCAGAGCTACAGCTGGCTTTCACTTCCTCAAACCTTCATTGTATTGAACCATGTACCCAGAAAATCACAATGTGGTGATCTTTCTCTACACTAATCCTCTCCTGAGCACTTAATGCCTTGTCGGTTCATCTTGGAGATAATAAACTTAGCATTGAAGCAATAGCTGTCCTGGTGACTTTGCATAAATCATTATTTGTAAAAGTGAAGGGAAACCTTTAGATAGGAGCTAAAGCTTTCAAGAATTAGCTCTGACAATTGCCATGATTGCATTAGAAGTGAATTAAAAAATAGATGGAAACCAAAAAAGTGAATATTATCTTTCAAAGTGATGCCCTGTAGTCCCAGCTACTTGGGAGGCTGAGGCAAGAGAATCACTTGAGCCCAAGAGTTTGAGGTTGCTGTGAGCTATGATGTCATTGAACTC
>CAUYON010091898.1:0-13208 GCA_963573935.1 Arctocebus calabarensis
GTTGTGGCGGGCACCTGTAGTCCCAGCTACTCAGGAGACTGAGGCAAGAGAATTGCCTAAGCCCAGGAGTTGGAGGTTGCTGTGAGCTGTGTGATGCCATGACACTCTACCAAGGGTGATAAAGTGAGACTCTGTCTCTACAAAAAAAAAAAAAAAAATTCTTGTGACACTTCAATAAGGATAGTATATTCCCTGAGGATTCAGTTACCATTTGTCACTAATACTTTTCCCTGTATCTTAAATTAGCTTCAGTTCCCATTTCAGTATCATTACAATTAGGCTTATCTTGAGAAGTTATTGTCCATGTTCTTTTACTTTCCACTACTTTTGCTGCTGCATTCATTAGAAAAGTTGGTAACTTTTCATTTAGACTATAACTCACATTAGTTTTGATTATTTTCCATCGTGTGATTGAAGCTGAAGTGTCGAAAAAAGGAATGGAATATGTCTTTCTGGCTCAGCGCCTGTGACTCAACGGACTAAGGCACCAGCCACGTACACCTTAGCTTAGCTGGCGGGTTCGAATCCAGCCCAGGCCCGCCAAACAACAACGATGGCTGCAACCAAAAAATGGCTGGGCGTTGTGGCGGGCACCTGTAGTCCCAGCTACTTGGGAGGCAGAAGCAAGAGACTCGTTTGAGCCCAGGAATTGGAGGTTGCTGTGAGCTGTGATGCCACGGCACTCTATCCAGGGTGACAGCTTGAGGCTCTGTCTCAAAAAAAAAAAAAGGAATATGTCTTTCTGAGTGATAATCGTAAGTAATTTCCTCATTAAAGGCGTTTAAGAATTTGGGATCACCAAATACTCCTTCAAAGGTTTCTTCCTTAAAGTTGTCATCTTCCATACAAACAACTATAACCTGAATTTTAATTAAATTCTGTATTTCCCCATGAAGTTTGTCATGTTCCTTTTCAGTTGAATCCCAAATCATTAGGGCTGATTCCAAGGGTGTAATTCTTTCATCACTTTCAAATTGTGCATCAGGGGTTTTTCCTGCTGTGATTCTTGTTAGAAACTGATATATATGTATATAGTTCTCAACTGGGAAGCTGTTAGACTGGCTAGTCCATGAATAATGGCCTCCATGCTGTTTTGGGTCCAGTGGAATTCCTCTGAGTAGCTGTTCAGGAATGCTGAGCAAAGAGAGAAGCAGAGGAAATCGAGCATCCAGTCAGCAGCCACAGTCTTGGCCTGACCATCAGCCTCCATCCTCCCTCTCCTGGGGCAAGGGGCAGCTGCACCTGGCACTAAAGTACTTCCTACCACTCGAACTACTCCTGTTTATCTCCCTTGGTTTTTGCCATCTGCTTTTCCAGGGAGTCTGTATCCCTCCTGTCAGAACAACCACACAGACTTGGATCCCCTGAAGTAGCAGCCACCTATAAGTTAGTTTTTATATATGACGTGAGATAAGGACTCAATTATATTCTTTTTCATGCAGTTGCCACAGTAACATTTGTTCAATAGACCCTTCATTCTCCATTGAGTGTCCTTGGCAACCTTGTTGCAAGTCAACTGACGATGAATACATGTATATGAAATTATTTCTGAATTCTCAAGGTTACATTAATTAACATGTGTATTTTTTTCTTTTTTTTGAGAGAGAGTCTGACTTTATTGCCCTCGGTGGAGTGCTATGGTGTCACAGCTCACAGCAACCTCCAACTCCTGGATTTAGGCAATTCTCTTGCCTCACCCTCCCGAGTAGCTGGGACTACAGGTGCCCACCACAATGCCCGGCTATTTTTTGTTGCAGTTTGGCTGGGGCCAGGTTCAACCACACCACCCTCAGTATTTGGGACTGGCACCCTACCCACTGAGCCACAGGTGCCGACCAACATGTGTATTATTTTTTTTTAAGAGACAGAGTCTCACCTTGTCACTCCAGATGGAGTGCTGTGACATCACAGCTCACAACAACCTCCAGCTCTTCGGCTTAGGCGATTCTCTTGCCTCAGCCTCCCAAGTAGCTGGGACTACAGGTGCCCGCCACAATGCCTGGCTATTTTTTTTGTTGCAGTTTGGCCAGGGCCATGCTCGAGCCCACCACATGTTATGTTATGACTCAGCACCTGTAGCTCAGTGGCTAGGGCACCAGCCACATACACTGGACCTGACAGGCTCAAATCCAGCCTGGGCCCGCCAAACAACAATGACAACTACAACCAAAAAATAACCAGGCATTGTGGCAAGCACCTGTAGTCTCAGCTACTTGGGAGGCTTATGTAAGAGAATCACTTAAGCCCAAGAGTTTGGGTTGCTGTGAGCCATGACACCACAGCACCCTACCCAGGGTGACAGCTTGAGACTCTGTCTCAAAAAAAAAAAGAAAGAAAAACCTATCTAACCACTGATCTGTGGTCCATGGGTTCATTCTTTGAATCCCCAAGACCAAGGACCTACTGAGGAAGAAATTCTGGTATCATATTAGGGGGCTCATTGTTCCGGATTGAAGATCTGTGGTAAGCAATGGGACCACTTACCTCTATCCTGCTTTTCTGTATAGTTATAATAATGGAGACTAATAATTTTGATGCCCATCAGCCATAAGAAGTGCACAGTGCAGCTGCCCACTTCCAGGTCATGAGCAAGAGCCTGTGGAGGAATGAACTTTCTAATTCCCCTTGGCTCCAAAAGAAAAGAGTGGAAAGGAATGTTAGCAGACCTGAGAGCTGAGCAAACAGAAGTAGCTCCCAGAAGTCCTGGAGTACCTAGCAATGGTTCTAACCCCACAGCACTGGTGGGCCTTCTGAAAAACATGCTTTCCCAGCTCTTTATGCTCTCATGTCTTCATGGTCCCAAACTTTTTCTAGGAATCTCTACAAACTCTCTCTTGCTTTTCTTTCTCTCCTTATAGTTTACATGCTTGGTTTGAACCTGGTAAAGGATTGCTTTATATACTAGTTAAGTTTGTACTAGCTCTTTCTGGTGTTTTTCAGATGTTATAAGTGTGTTTCAAAAACGTCCTTTTCATTACCTTCCACGGCAAAATTAAATTCAATTTGCTTTTCCACGTGTTTGAGAAAAAGCTGAATTATGTTAACAGTTAGAGGCCAAGAAATTTACTCCAAACAAAGGGCAAGATAACTCCCAAACATGGCTCTTCTCTGGGCAACCAGGAGCCTACGAAGGGAAGCCCGAGGCAATACCCCAGTCAAAAATTTCCCTAAACCGTAGGCTACAGTTAAGTCTCTTTAAAAGAAAAAAAGAAAGAAAACCTTTAAAACTGAAGAAAGTCAAGGAAAATGATCCCAGTTATTTGATTTTTTTCTAGTCTATTGGCATAAATGGAAAGATTCAAAGTCATTCTGAGTTTCTGTAAGACTTCACCCAGTTGTAGCTGGTTCTAATGCAAAATTTTTAAGTGTCATTCAACCTTGAGTTTAATTATTGTTGCCTTTCCAACTTCTTTTTTTAATGCTGGGGATTCTTTGAGAGTACAAGAAACCAGGTTATACTGATTGCATTTGTTAGGTAAAGTCCCTCTTACAATTATGTCTTGCCCCCAAAATGTTTGTCATATACCAAGACCCCACCTCCCTCCCTCCTTCCCTATCTCTGCTCTTCCTTTCCTCCACCCCTCTCCAGTCTCTTTGTCTCTGCTCTCCCCTTCCCCCACCCCCACCATGTACTAGGTCATTAATTGTCCTCATATCAAAACTGAATACATAGGATTCATGCTTCTCCATTCTGGTGATGCTTTACTAAGAATAATGTGTTCCACTTCCAACCAAGTTAATACAAAAGATGTAAAGCCTCATTTTTTTTTTGCAGTTTTTGGCCAGGGCTGGATTTGAACCCGCCACCTCCGGCATATGGGGCTAGCACTCTAATCCCTTGAGCCACAGGTGCTGCCCAAGTCACCATCTTTTTAATGGCTGAATACTATTCCATGGTATACATATACCACAGCTTGTTAATCCATTCCTCAGTTAGTGGGCATTTAGGCTGTTTCCACATTTTGGTGATTATAAATTGAGCTTTGATAAAGTCTAGTGCAAGTGTCCTTATGATAAAAGGATTTTTGTCCTTCTGGGTAGATGCCTAGTAATGGGATTTTAGGATCAAATGGGAGGTCTAGCTTGAGTTCTTTTAGGGTTCTCCAAACTTCCTTCCAAAAAGATTGTATTAGTTTGCAGCCCCACCAGCAGTGTAAAAGTGTTCCCCTCTTGGTGGCGCCTGTACCTCAGTCAGCAAGGGCATCAGCCACATACACCTAGGGTGGCGGGTTTGAACCCAGCCTAGGTCTGCTGAGCAACTATGACAACTGCCAACAAAAATAACTGGGCATATGATGGGCACTTCTAGTCCGAGCTACTTGGGAGGCTGAGCCAAGAGTTTGTGGTTGTTGTGAGCTGTGATACCATGGCACTGTACCCAGGGGGACAGCTTGAGACTCTGTCTCAAAAACAAACCAAAAAAAAGTGTTCCCTTCTCTCCACATCCACACCAGCACCTGCAGTTTTGAGACTTTCTGTTGTGGGCCATTCTCACTTGGGTTAGATGATATCTCAGGGTGGTTTTGATTTGCATTTCTCTAATAATTGGGGATGATAAGCATTTTTTATACGTTAGCCATTTGTCTGTCTTCTTTAGAGAAGGTTCTATTCATCTCTTTTGGCCATCAATATATGGGATTGTTGGCTTTTTTATGTGGATTAATTTGAGTTCTCTATAGATCCTAGTTATCGAGCTTTTGTCTGATTCAAATATGCAAATATCCTTTCCCATTATGTAGGTTGTCTATTTGTTTTGGTTGTTGTCTCCTTAGCTGTACAGAAGCTTTTCAGTTTAATTAAGTCCCATTTGTTTTTGTTGTTGCAATTGTTATGGCAGTCTTCTTCATAAGGTCTTTCCCCAGGCTGATATCTTCTGGTATTTTTCCTATGCTTTCTTTGAGGGTTTTATCATTTCATGCCTTAAATCTAAGTCCTTTATCCATCTTGAATCAATTTTTGTGAGTGGAAAAAGGTGTGGGTCCAGTTTCAGTCTTTTACATGTGGCTATCAAGTTCTTCCAGCACCATTTATTGAATAGGGAGTCTTCCCCCCACCCCCATGTATCTTCTTGTTTGGTTTATTGAAGCTTAGGTGATTGTAAGACGTTAGTTACATTTCATGGTTTTCTATTCAATTCCAAATGTCTATGTCTCTATTTTTGTGCCAGTACCATACTATCTTGACCACTATGGCTATTATAAGCCAACAGCCCCACAAAAGACCTGAGTCTGTCTCAGCCTGTCTCAGCTTTGGTCCGCAGCATGCCCCACCCCCTTGGGTTACTTCTGAGAACAGATTTCTGACAAGGAAGTTCTCCAAGTTCCCTGACTCCCTAGCCAAACAATGGTGAAAACTTACTCAAGCAGAGTTTCCCAGGTTACTAGTTTCCCAAGCTGTTTAGATGCCAATTGCCAAACAGTAGCCCGCTGAGCCAACTATCTGACTGTAACCCCACCCTGTAACCGGCCACGTTACACTTTTGTACATGCTTGCTTTGCCACATCAGCACAAAAAGGGTATAAAAATCAGCCTGTACTGCACTTCGGCGGCCTTTGCCCTTTGGGGCAGTGACCCATGTGGGCAGGTGTAATAAATCATCAGTGATTTGAACCTGAAGTGGGATCCGTGTTTTACTTATGGGTGGCGAAAGTTACAACATGGCTTTGTAGTACAGCCTAAAATCTGGTATGCTGATGCCCCCAGCTTTGTTTTTATTACTAAGAAGTGCCTTAGTTATACCAAGTTTTTTCTGGTTCCATACAATATGAAGAATCATTTTTTCCAAGTCTTGAAAGTATGATGTTGGTATTTAAATAGGGATGGCATTGAATCTGTAGATTGCTTTGGGAAGTATAGACATTTTAACAATGTTGATTCTTCCCAGCCATGAGCATGGTATGTTCTACCATTAGTTAATATCCTCTGCTATTTCCTTTCTTACAATTTCATAATTTTCTTTATAGAGATCCTTCACCTCTTTTGTTAGGTATATTCCTAGGTATTTTATTTTCTTTGAAGCTATGGTGAAGGGAGTTGTGTCCTTAATTAGCCTCTCATCTTGGCTGTTATTGGCGTATACAAAGGCTACTGACTTGTGGACATTGATTTTATATCCTGAAACATTACTGTATGTTTGAATGACTTCCAGGAGTCTTGTGGTTGAGTCTTTGGGGTTCTCTAAATATAAGATCATATCATCAGCAAAGAGGGAGAGTTTGACCTCCTCTGCTCCCATTTAAATGCCCTTTATTTCCTTGTCTCGCCTAATTGTATTGGCTACAAACTTCTAGCACTATGTTGAATAGTAATCGTGACAGAGGACAACTTTGTCTGGTTCCAGTCCTAGGCCTAGGTGGAAAAGCATTCAGTTTTACTCCATTCAGTAAAATATTACCTATGGGTTTGTCACAGATGGCTTCAATCAGTTTCAGAAATGTGCCACTTATGCCTATACTCTTCAGTGTTCTAATTAGAAAAGGATGCTGGATTTTATTGAATGCTTTTTCTGCATCGATTCAGAGGATCATATGGTGTTTGTTTTTGCTTCTGTTGATATGATGAATAACGTTTATGGACTTGTGTATATTAAACCAGCCTTTATCCCTGGGATGAAACTTACTTGATCATTATGAATGACTTCTTTGATGATTAAGCTGTAATGTATCTGGCTAGTATTTTGTTGAGAATTTTTGCATCTATATTCATGAGAGAAATTGGTCTGAAGGTCTCCTTTTTAGTTGAGTCTTTTCCTGTTTTGATATCAGGGTGATATTTACTTCATAGAACGTATTGGGGAAGATTCCTTCCTCCTCAATTTTTTGGAATAATTTCTGCAGTGTGGGAATAAGCTCTTCATTGAAAGTTTGATAGAATTCTGGTGTGAAGCCATCCAGACCAGGGAATTTTTTTGTTGGGAGTTTTTTTATTGTTTCTTTGATCTCAGTGCTTGAAATTGGTCTATTTCGGCTTGGCGCCTGTGGCTCAATGGGCTAAGGCACAAGCCACGTACACCTGAGCTGGCAGGTTCCAATGCAGCCCTGGCCTGCCAAACAACAATGTCAGCTGCTACCAAAAAATGGCCGGGCGTTGTGGCGGGCACCTGTAGTCCCAGCTACTTGGGAGGCAGAGGCAAGAGACTCGCTTGAGCCCAGGAATTGGAGGTTGCTGTGAGCTGTGATGCCACGGCACTCTATCCAGGGTGTCAGCTTGAGGCTCTGTCTCAAAAAAAAAAAAGAAATTGGTCTATTTCTTCCTGGCTAAGTCTAGGGAGAGGGTTATTCCAAATATTGATCCATTTCTTCACATTATCAAATTTCTGGGCATAGAGGTTCTGGTAGTATTCAGAGATAATCTCTTCTATCTCTGTGGCATCAGTTGTTATTTCCCCTTTATCATTTCTGATTGAGGTTACTAGAGATTTTACTTTTCTATTTCTAGTTAGTCTGGTCAAAGGTTTATCCACTTTATTTTTTCAAAAAACCAACTCCTTGTTTCATTAAGTTTTTGAATGATTCTTTTGTTTTCAATTTCATTAATCTCTGATTTAATTTTTTTTTTTTTTTTTTTGGAGACAGAGTCTCAAGCTGTCACCCTGGATAGAGTGCTGTGGCATCACAGCTCACAGCAACCTCCAATTCCTGGGCTCAAGCGAGTCTCTTGCCTCCACCTCCCAAGTAGCTGGGACTACAGGCACCTGCCACAATGCCTGGCCATTTTTTGGATGCAGCCATCATTGTTGTTTTGGGGGACCTGGGCTGGATTCGATCCCGCCAGCTCAGGTGTACGTGGCTGGTGCCTTAGCCCGTTGAGCCACAGGCGCTGAGCCTCTGATTTAATTTTAGATACTTCTTTTCTTCTGCTGGATTTAGGCTTAGATTGTTCTTCTTTCTCCAATTCCCTAAGAAGGCTTGTGAGTTTGTTGATATGCTCTCTGATTTTCACAAGTAGGCATCTAAAGCAATAAACTTTCCTCTGAGGACTGCTTTTGCTGTATACCATAGGTTTTGGTAGCTTGTGTCTTCATTGTTGTTATGCTCAAGGAAGTTAATGATTTCCTCTTTTATTTCTTCCTGCACCCAACTGTCATTCAACATACAGTTGTTTAATTTCCATGCCTTTGTGTGGGATTGAATGTTTCTGTTGGAGTTGAGTTCCACTTTTAGTGCCTTGTGGTCTGAGAAAATGCAAGGTAAAATTTCAATTCTTTTGTTTTGCCTCTCCAACTTTGGGGGTGGGGAAGGAGGGCAGAAAACATAGCATTTAAGACCTGCTCATGGTACAAAAGCCTATTTTCCTTTGTTACCAGAAATGTAGAATAAGCTTGTAAAATTATAAAGGGTTAAATGTGTGAGCACTGCACAGCCATTTTTTCCAGGGCACGGCTCATCCTCACTTTGATTGATACTCTGAGGCAGGTGCAAAAGGGGGCAAAACTTGCATCAGGTGGGACCAGGCTCCCAGATACCTGATTTCTCAGGCTGTGCTGCCAGCAAGTAATAAGCACAGGAGAGCCAGGGGGTACAAAGCAGTACACTGGTAATTGTGGCCAAATCCAGACATGCGCAGGGGCTGAGGCCACTCTCCTCAGGGATTCTTCCCCAAGCATTGGAAGGGCACTTCCTTTTGTTTGGCAGGAAGGCTTCTTGGGTTGGTCAGAGGACTCTTTGACAACCCAGGAATGCAGGGTGGGATTGATTAAGACACTGGACGTTTATTCTTTCCCACAGATGGGTAACGCTCTTTCTCTAAGAGAACACCCAGGTAACGTTCTTTTGCCAAGAGAACTTTAATCAGGTGTGACTAGGCTCCCAGCCACCTGATTTTTCAGCTTGTGCTGCTGAACACCCTGCTGGACTATGTTGGGACATGTTTGATCCACAAATGCTGAAAAAAGAATGTATAGTTTTCTTCTGCACCCAGGCCTGAGGATACCCTAAATATTGTTAAACAAGAGAAGAAATTGTTTAAATTACCCACATGCAAGCTTTCTTTTTCCTCAGGGACAACCCCCAAGTGTGTAAAACCCATCAGATAGATTCAGCCCTCCTGGCTGTAGTAACTTACCCAAGTAGTCGGGGATTCTTGAAAGACAGGCCATCTCCACTGAATTCAAACCCACCATCTACTTCTCCAGCACTTTCCTCCATGCATTTAGAAAACCTCAGGAAGCAGGCTAACCATATCCTTCTTTTTTTTTTTTTTTTTTTTGCAGTTTTTGGCTAGGGCTGGGTTTGAACCTGCCACCTCTGGCATATGGGGCCAGCACCCTACTCCTTTGAGCCATAGGCGCTGCCCTGACCATATCCTTCTTTATGTCCCTTGGTTGAAACTGCAGGTGGTGAAAGGGGATGTGCACAAGTGTTCACTCCATTTTCTCTGGCAAATTTAAAACAAATCAAGATTGATTTAGGCAAGTTTTCTGATGACCCAGATAGGCATACAGATGTTCTCCAAGGGTTAGAACAAGCTGTGACCTCTCTTGGACAGATGTAATGCTACTACTGGATCAAAATTTAACTTTTAGGGTGGTGCCTGTGGCTCAGTTGGTAGGGTGCTGGCTCCATATACCAAGGCTGGCAGGTTCAAACCCAGCCCCAGCCAAACTGCTACAAAAAAGTAGCTGGGCATTGTGGTGGGTGCCTGTAGTCCCAACTACTTGGGAAGCTGAGGCAAGAGAATCGCCTAAGCCCAGGATTTGGAGGTTGCTGTAAGCTGTGATGCCATGGCACTCTACCAAGGGCAATAAAGTGAGACTCTCTCTCTAAAAAAAAAAAAAAAATTAACTTTTAATGAGAAAAATGAAGTGTTACATGAAGCTAGAAAGTGGGGCAATTTGTGGTTCATGTTCCTGATGGCCATATGTCTCCTGAGGAAAGACTAAGATACCCCATGGGAAGACAGACAGTTCTCTTTGAGGATCCCAAATGGTACCCTGAGAAATAGGGTGACTGGTGGTGTAAATATTTTCTAACATGTATCCTGAAAAGTTTAAATCAATCTAAGAAAAAACCTACGAACTATTCTAAATTGTCTACTATTTACCAGGAACAAAATAAAAGTCCCTCAGCCTTTCTTGAGTGGCTTAGGGAGGTGATGAGAAAACACACCCAGCTAACATCCAACTTCTTAGAGGGCCAAATTATTTTAAAAGATAAATTTAGGCTCAGCGCCTGTGGTTCAAGCAGTTAAGGCACCAGCCACATACACCTGATCTGGCGGGTTCAAATCTAGCCTGGGGTGGCCAAACAACATGGTTGCAACCAAATGGCCAGGCATACTGGCAGGTGCCTGTGGTCCCAGCTACTTGGGAGGCAGAGGCAGGAGAACTACTTGAGTCCAGGAGTTGGAGGTTACTGTGAGCCGTGATGTCACAGCACTCTACCCAGGGTGACAGTTTGAAACTCTGTCTCAAAAAAAGGGGGGGTGGTTCCTGTGGCTCAAAGGAGTAGGGCACTGGCCCCATATGCCAGAGGTGGTGGTGGGTTCAAACCCAGCCCTGGCCAAAAACTGCAAAAAAAAAAAAAAAAAGGTTCTATTCATGTCTCTTTCTCAGCGATATATGGGATTGTTGTATCTTTTTTGTTTATTAATTTGAATTCTTTATAGATCCTAGTTACTCTTGGGCTTAAGTGATTCTCTTGCCTCAGCCTCCCAAGTAGCTGGGACTACAGGCACCCCCCACAACACCCAGCTATTTCTTGTTGCAGTTGTCATTGTTTGAATCCAGCCCATGCCCTCCAAACAACAATAATGGCTGCAACAAAAAAAAATACCCAGGTGTTGTGGTGGGCACCTATAGTCCCAGCCACTTGGGAGGTAGATAAAGGAGAATTGCTTGAGCCCAGGAGTTGGAGGTTGCTGTGAGCTGTGATGCCATGGCACTCTACCCAAGGCGACAGCTTGAGGCTCTGTCTGAAAAAAACTAAAATAAAATAAAATAAAAGATAAATTTATCACTCAGGCAGCCCTAGACACTTGAAGAAAACTCCAGAAATTGGCTATAGGCCCAAATCATAACCTGGAGAATCTTCTTAAAATGGCCACTGTGGTCTTTTATAACACAGATCAGGAAAAAGAAGAAAAAGAGAGAAGGGATAGAAAGACAATGACAACTCTAGTAATGGCACTCCAACAAACAGGAACCATTCAGGGGCAGAGGGAAGCCAGAGGAGCTAAGGGCAAGTGCTTCCAATGTGGTAAGACTGGCCACTTCAGGAAAGACTACTCCAAGCAGCACCACCTGTTGGGCAAGCCACCAGGCCCTGTCCAGAATGCATGAAAGTCCTGCCCCCCTTGTGGGGAGGGACATACTAACTAAAGGGGGAACAACCATTTATATGAATATGGGACAGGAAACTATACTATACCTTCCCTTATTAGAGACAGAAATTAATCCAGAAGTATGGGCTACTGAGAGACAGGTGGGAAGAGCAAAATATGCTCAACCAATCCAAATTAAGTTAAAGAATCCCTCCATCTATTCCAATCAAAAACAATATTCTCTAAAAGCAGACACTAAGAATGGGTTAAGACAGAGTCTAAAACAACAGAAATTATTAATACCTTGCAAAAAGTCCATGTAACACTCCTATTGTAGGAGTGCCAAAGGCAAACAGAACTTGGAACCTAGTACAAAACTTCCTCATTATAAATGAAGCAGTCATTCCTCTCCATCCTGTAGTTCCCAATCTATATACTTTATTGTCTCATATCCCTGAAAAGGCTGCCTATTTCACAGTCCTAGACTTAAAAGATGCCTTTTTCTGCATTCCTCTTCACAAAAATTCCCAATACCTTTTTGCTTTTGAAGACCCCTCTGACTCCAACACCCAGTGCAGATGGACTGTGTTACCCTATGGATTTAGAGATAGCCCTCACTTGTTTGGACAAGCCTTAGCCAACGACCTGAGTCATTTCTTATATCCTACAGCGATTCTTATTCAGTATGTAGATAACATTCTTTCGGGAGCACCAGATGCCGAGGAATGAGACAAAGCTATCCAAGCTCTATTAAACTTTCTAGCTGATTGGGGGTACAAAGTTTACAAAGCTAAAGCCCAATTATGTGTGCCTGAAGTTCACTATTTAGGTCTCCAACTTTCACAGGGAAAGAGAGCTTTGGGCAAAGAAAGAATAGAATCAATATTGGCTCACCCTAAACCTTGAATTCTCAGACATCTTCAAGTCTTCTCAGGAATTACAGGCTTTTGCAGACTCTGGATTCCTGGATATAGTGAAATAGTTAGACCACTCTAACTATTCTTTAATTTAAAAATGCTCAAGAGGGGTTGGTCACTCTAGAATATGAACCAGAAGCAAATAAGGCATTCCAACAGTTGAAAACTGCTCTTTTGCAGGCCCCTGGTTTGAGTTTTCCTACTGGACAACAATTAATCTGTATATTATGGAGTAAACTGGAATTGCCCTAGGAGTCTTAACCCAACTGGGGTCCAGTTTTACAACCTATAGCTTATCTTAATAAAGAAATTGACACTGTGGCCAAGGGATAGGCACACTATGAGTTGTAGCAGCTGTAGCCCTCTTAACCTTAGAAGAAACTAAGCTAACTTTAGGAAGAGATCTAATTATTTATACTTCTCATGACCTTACTGGACTTTTAAATTCAAAAAGCAATCTTTAGCGTCAGATAATCACTTTCTTAAGTATCAGGCCTTATTACTAGAAGAATCAGTGCTAGAATTACACACCTGTGCTACTTTGAATCCTGCCACTTTCCTGCCTGAATCTCCAACAAGGAAATAGGGCATGATTGCCAACAAATTATAGCACAGACCTATGCAGCTAACGAAGACTTACAAGAAACCCCCTACCTAATCCTGACATGGTTTTTTATACAGACGTAAGTTCTTTCATAGAACAAGGAAGTCACAAAGCAGCCTATGCTGTAGTTACTCAGTATGCTATAATTGAGAGTGGGTCTCTCTCTGCAGGAACCAGTGCGCAATTAGCTGAGCTAATAGCCTTAACCTGTGCTTTAGAAATTGGGAGAAACATCCGTCTACCAGGAGCCTTAGTGTTTTCTGTCTTACCAAAAAAAAAAAAGAAAGAAAGAAAGAAAAACAAAACCAAAACACTGTACTCTGAGATAAACCAAAAACATTAGGGTCACTGAAACACATAAAACCTTGTACATGTCCTGTAAATTAGAGACTCCCTACTAAAACAACTCCTTCCTTGACTCTTGCAAT
>CAUYON010091899.1:0-14468 GCA_963573935.1 Arctocebus calabarensis
TGCCCCTAAAAGGTGTGGCACACACCAAGACCCCACCCCTGTTCCTCCTTCCTTCTCTCTGCTCTTCCGCAACATTGTTTTCTTTAAATTAGGGATTTCCTTGCTCATATTTGTGGTTTGGGTTTGTTAGGCTATTGTATCCTTCCTGGGTAAATTTTCTGTAATCTAGATATGCTGTCATCAGGAGGCGGGTCAATGGTGCTCCTCTGTGGCTTGCTATCCAAATATCTGGGCTTTCCATGGCTAATGCTGAAAAGTACAAAGTTAATTTTGTTCAATTCCCTTGTTTAGTAGGTGAGGAAATTAATGGTAAGTAGGATTAGGTGACTGGTCTAAGGTCATCAATAGAGCCAAGGCTAGGCGTTTCCTGGAGTTTGGAGCAGGATTATCTGGGATTAGAGTCTATTGAGGGCTGTCTTTGTCTGGATGAAGTAGAGAGAGGTGAGCCCATTTTGTAAAAGAGACAGTACAGAGTGCTGTTCTTCCCTGTAGGGTACACTGGTTTGTGCACAGCCCTGGGGCTCATCTGCCAGGGAATGTTCAGCAGTCAAACCTGATTGGCCCAATCACAGAAGCCCGTCCCGAGAACTGAGAGAATCCCCTCTGTCTCACTGGCTGAGCACTGTGGCTCAGCACATAGTTCAAGGGATGTACCAAGTGCTTCTTTTACAAAGTGGGCTCACCTCTCTCTACCTCATCATGCCTTAAGTCAACCCACAAAGGAAACAGGCATAAAACCATTTGGAAACCTAAGAACACTTAAAAAGCAATGCACAAATGAGGTACCAACCTTAGTGCCTCAGCTCTCAATAGAGGAAACATGGGGTGATGTGAAAAGGTGAAAGAGGATAAATTTTAGTTGGACTTTGAAGAAAAGAAACTTGGGAGGCTTGATGGTATGAAGTATGAGGATTATAAAAATAATTATTTCTCTGGTGTCCCAGGTCCCTCAGGTGCATAATCTTGTACCACCATAGTCAAGAGTACTACGATATTTAACAATCAGTAAGACCCAGACACCAACCTGTCAGAACTGATCCTGGTCACAGTATTGGAGCTGGGTCTGCAGGCTCCTGTGGGCCAGACCTGACTCTTAGGCTTCTGCTTCTGTGGGCATCTGGAGTTCACAGAGGAGGGTGGCGGGAGTGTTTAGGGTGAGGGACTTCCAGAAGCTTAGGGTATTGGTTTTTCACCAACCAGTCTGGGTATATTTTAACATTCTAACAACTGGGATACCTACATTGATGCATGGTGGCTGAACAGTCAGTGTTAACACCCACAACTTACAGATGAGGGTTCCACGACTCAGCTGGGTGAAGAGATGCCCCTGAAGTCTGTGGTTAGTAAGTGCAATATTCTGTCAGGTCAGCTGCTTAGAGGGTATGGGAGTATCTGGGCCACAGCCTTGGAGGGAGTGAGAGATTTCAGCCAGGAAATCTCCCCTGACAGTTTTCATCCAAGGAGCTTAAAGCAAAGCGGCAACTCATCATCGGACAACTTACAAGGGGGATTTGAAGCAGTTTCTTCCTCCCCCGGGAGGCTGAGTCCTGTGTTAAATATGAGTGAAAGCTCACCAACCCTGCCCAGACACAGAGGCCTCCCTCCCTGGGAGGGAGTGCAGCATTCCCAGCTGGACAGCATTTAAGAAGGGAATGGAATGAAATGTCCGGATACAGCCCAGTAGAGGGACATGGAACACAGCATTTCAACGTGGCAGCAGGAAAGGCCCAGCTGAAGTCAAACCGATTGGCTTATCATGAGTATTTATGAAACACTCAGCATGTGGAGCATGAGCTGGTATAAGGGTCAGCTGGCAGACTTTTCAAAGGGTTTCAGATCTCCCAGCCAAGGGCAGGGTGGGGTGGTGCAGGGGTGGGGAGAAGGAAGAAGCTAAGGCCCCCCTTGCTTCAGCCACGATATGCTCTCTCATCTGTTTTATCTATTAAAGATGGTAATTCTAATTATTTGAAAAAGCTTTCACATCTAAAAAATACACATATTGGCAAACCATTGACTTGATTCACTCACCACATTTTTATTGATGAAACTGAGGCAGGATGTGGTTTTCTGATGGCCAGTTCAACACTCTGTTCACTTGGCTTCTTGCCTCATTCCCATGAGTCCAGCAGCCTGCTATGCCAAGGGTTGGGGGAAGAAAAGAAAAACAATGCTCTTGCTCATAATATATACAAGTTACTTTTTTTATGCATCTCTTTAGGGTCTCTTCCTTACCTTGCTCTTGGAAGGTGATCTCCAGGAGAGCAGGGACCTTGTCCTTCTTTTTATGGGTATATCCCCAGCATGGTACTACCCGGGTCTGTTGCTCTGTAGGCACTCAAAAACCATTTATTGAATGAATAAGTACAAACATCACAGCAGACAGCCTCCAAGATGACTCCCAAGGATCTCTGTATTTTAGGACTCAAGCTATTATGTAGTCTCCCTCCCACAATGAGTAGGGCTGCTTTGTATAACATAATCAATAAAATAGAATATTGCAGAAGTGACAAAATGTGACTTCTGAGTTTAGGTCATGAAAGATCTTGCCATCTTTTCCTTGTTTTCTGGATCACCAGCTCTAGCTGAAGCCAGCTTTCATTTCATAAAGATACTCAGGTAGTTCTAAGGTGGCATCCATGTTTTGAGAATCTGAGTCCTCCTGCCTGAAGCCACGTGGAAGCAAATCCTCTAGGCAGGAGTCAGGAGCCGTAGCCACGCCACAGCTGACTCTTTGATGACAATCTCAGGAGAGACCATAAGCCAGAAGCATCTTCTGAATTCCTGACTCACAAAAGCTGCAAAGTAATAAATGTTTGTTGTTTTAAGAGGTTTTAAGAGGCAAAGACTTGAGGGTAATTTGTTATGCAGCAATAAATAACTAATGCATTTATAAATATATTTTTTCTTTAAAAACTTATAAAATTCTACATACTGTTCAGAAACTAACTTTCCACATAAACAGTATATTGTGAATATCTTCCATGTTACTTAACCCCTATCTGTAAGCATTTTTAATAGACATTTAAAATTTCATTAAATAAATGTACACTGTCCAATTAACTAGTCCTCTAGGTCTTGAATTTCCCACAATTACAATCCAATTGTCATTTTGTTTATAGTAATTCTGGTGTTATGCTGGTGGGTAATTATGAATGACATGCATGATTTTCTTAGGATAAATTCTTACAAGTGGAATTACTGGGTCAAAGAATGTGTTTTGGTTTGCTTACTTCCAAAACTGTGTCTCCAGAAAGTTTGCATAATTCTTTCCAGTAGGACTTCAGAGCAAATTTACCTACTGCACAACTCTGGTGGGAATGCTGAGCTGGCTTCTAAAATGACTTGGGAGAGGGAAGCAGGAGAGATAAATGACTTGGGAGAGGGAAGCAGGAGAGATTCCAGGTGTGAGAGGTGTAGCCAACCAGCAAATTCTTCAAAGGCTTTTACCATTTTGCTCATCTGATAAATTTAAAATGTGGTCTTTGATTGTCTGAATGTACATTTCTTCAATTCTTACTTATAGCAGCTTTGAGGCCTTGGGTGAAGTTCTCAGAGACAGAGAGGGGTCTGCCAGTCCATTCCTTTACCCAGCCCACCACCCCACCTCAAACTGTCTTGGGGATGCTTGTGTTTCTTCTGTACCTTGGCCAGTCCCTTCTTACTCCCAATCCATCAGGTGAGCATAGCAGGAGGGCTTGGGGTCCCCAATGGACACTTTTTGGAAGTGGGGAAGAAGAAAAGGAAAAAGAAGGAAGGGGAGAAGGAGAGGGCTGGGTGGGAGAAAAAAGAAAAAGAGAAATAAAGGGAAGAGAGGAGGGAAGGAGAAAAGAGTAAGAAGGAAGAAAGCTGCAGGACAGTGAGGCAGGGGGTTATCGACACACACCAGACTTGTTGGCAGTTAGTGGCATCCTCAAAATATGTGACTCAACTCCCAGAGCTGTGGTGAGTAATGCAATTTAATGGTGATTCCCTGGGGAGGAGGAGGTTATATCCTACACTAGAACAGCAGACCCTAATCATTTTTCTTTTTCTTCTCCCCTAACTCCTCCATAACCTATTTTTGAAAAATCCCTTCAATTTCCAGATTGCATCCTGCTTCTTCTCAGCCTAGTTACCCACTGAGCGGGACAACCACCTGGTCTGCAGGTTGGCCACGCCTCTCATATCTGGAATCTCTCCTGCTTCCCTCTCCATCCTCTCTCTCCCAGGTCATTTTAGAAGCCAGCTCAGCATTCTCACAAGAGTTTTGTACTTCTCTGAAGGTTTCTGCTTCCTTGGACCCCTCACAACTCCCCATCAAAGGCCCAGCTTACTCATCCAGCCTTTCCCTAACTTATTATTTTCTTAGGAATGAGACAGATGGTAGCTGCCTGATAGATACCCTCATGTCATGGCAACATTCTCCTCCTCCCTGGGACCATTCATTCCTGGAGTATACAAGGCTTCGGCTTGCCTCCAGGTAGTAAGAATTCTGACTTCATATTTCCCTGATGCATATTTACATATTTTCAAACCTGATGCATGTTTATCATATTTTCAGATGATATTTACAGTTATCATCTCCTGAGAGCCAAGTTCTGAGAGTGTGGGCAAGGGAGAGCTCAGCCCTGTCCTTCAGGGCACTAGACCACAGAGGAGTGATTTGCTCAAGGTCACAAGGTCCACAAGATCTGAGGTAGGACCACAGCTTTGTCTTCAGACCCTATTCTAATATGTCCAACACCACGCTCAAGACTGCATGGTGATTTCCACAGGCCCTAGGCAATTTTGCCTTTTTGGGTTCCTTCTGCTATATATAAAATATTTAAAAATATATAAAATATTAAAATTAAATAAAATATTAAAAATTTTATTTTATGATTGTACTGGTATAAAGACAAATATAATCTAGGCTAGATTCATTGGTCTGTATGCATTAGTAACACATTTGTGGGGTCTTTTGTTTGTGATCTTAAAAGACACCAAAATTAGAACATCTTGTCAGGCCTGGTGCCTGCTATGCTTAGTGGACACTAGGCCCTGCCCTGCTGCTCACATTGGACTCTGCAAACACACAGACTGCACGTGTCCACCAAAGCATGTCTGCAGATGTGGAGGGACACCAGAATATGAGAAAGAAGAAAGAGCTAGCAGATTAATAATGTAAAAACACCTGCCAGCCACACAGCCCTCCATCTGGGAAACACACAAAAGCTACAATTGATCTCCAAAGTAGGCTGAGAAGTTAGAGCTCGGCTTCCCCTGGGGTGCTTCATCCCTCCAAGTCTCACTCACCCTTGGGTCCTTAAGTCCCACCACATCCTGATGACAGTGTCTTCAAAATGTTTTTGGTTCTGAAGGAAAAAAAATCATTTTATCATAAGGACATTTGCACTAGATTGTTTACTGAAGCTCAATTTACAATCCCCAAGATGTGGAAACAACCTAAATGCCCATCAACCTAGGAATAGATTAACAAACTGTGGTATATGTAGACCATGGAATACTATTCAGCCATAAAAGATGGAGCTTTACATCTTTGTATTAACCTGGATGGAGTTGAAACATATTCTTCTTAGTAAAGTATCACAAGAGTGGAAAAGCAAGTATCCAATGTATTAATACTAATATGAAGCCAGTAGATGATCTAATATATGCCCACGCAAGAGAAAAAGTCAATTCCATTCTAATTGGGTGAAGGAGGGAAGATGGGCAGGGGAGGAGAGAATGGGATTTGTGTGCTCCCACCTAATGGGGACAAGGTAAGGGTACGTGGCACACCTCCTGGGTGAAGGGCCCAGTGACAGTAGGGAACTTACCTAACAACTGTAAACATTTAACCTAATTCTACCCTCATATTAATCTGAAATAAAAAATAATAATAAATAAAAAATGTATAAAAACAAAAAATATTACATCATACACAAGAAAAAAGAAAGATCTTTTTGATCTTTCTGGTTCACAGACGTGTTTGGTGCTACTACACAAGAGAGTACTCTTCTCTCTCCTCCTGAGCACACGTAAAGAACTTGCATCGTGAACATCAAGAGGAGGTGCGGTATCACTGGCAGACAGCTCCCACATTCCAGAATGATATTGGGAGGCTGTGTTCAACTAAGAGGCCAAGTTACTCTTTCTGTGTGAGGCTTTGAAGATCCCAGGTAATGGCTTCTGTAGTTCTACACAGGTAATTGCAAGAGGCATAGCCAGTCTTTTTGCCTCCAGGGAGGAAACGACTAGAGCAGATATAGTATATGTGACTTGCTCATGCTATCTGGCCCCTGCCCACGTCACAGCAGACATTTCCACTCTGTCACGCACCATCTGTCAAGACTGGAGTTGGAATCCTTCCCTGCCTGGCAATGCAGTGTTCCAGGTGGGACATAAGACCTATTGTCCATCCTCACCCCAACAATTAACTCCAGTCTACTCCTCCCACTCTCCCTCTCTTTCTTTCTTTCTCCCTTCCCCTCCCTCCCTCCCTCCCTCCTTCCCTCCCTCCCTCCCTTCCTTCCTTCCTTCTTTCCTTCCTTTCTTCTTTCTTTCTTCTTTCCTTCCTTCTTTATTTATTGAGACAGAATCTCGCTCTGTCGCTCTGAGTAGAGACCCATGGTGTCATAGCTCATAGCATCCTCAAACTCTTGGGCTTGAGTAATCCTCTTGCCTCAGCCTACTGAGTAGCTGGGACCATAGGTGTCCACCACAAGGCCCAACTAGTTTTTCTGTTTTTAGTAGAGATGGAGTCTTACTCTTGCTCAGGCTGGTCTTGAACTCCGGAGCTCAGGTGATCCACCCGCCTCAGCCTCCCAAAGTGCTAGAATTACAGGTGTGAACTACTGCACCCAGTCCCTCTTTGTAACTTTAAAGCAGCAGTTCTTAACCTGTGGGTCACGACCCCTTTGGGGGTTGAATGACCCTTTCACAGGGGTCACCTAAGACCATCCTGCATATCAGATATTTACATTACAATTCATAACAGTAGCAAAATTACAATTATGAAGTAGCAATGAAAATAATTTTATGGTTGGGGGTCACCACAACATGAGGAACTGTATTAGAGGGTCATGGCATTAGGCAGGTTGAGAACCACTGCTTTAAAGAAACACACAGGAAATCCAAATAGCACTGCATTCGTTTAACCCTTGAAAAAATAATGAGTATATATATATTTGTATGTGTATACATAGAAAGGTAGAAAGTGAGATACAAAGAGTTTAAGTATTTTGCCCACAACATAACAGCTAACAAACGGTAGAGCTGGGATTTGAATACAGACTGACAGACCCAAGCCCAGAACACAGCTTAGTGGAGACATGCATTCTCACCGGTTTAAGCCCTTAAATTAATGATGAAGGATTGACTCTGAAATTCCTGGCAATGGGAAGCTAGGGAAATGGGGGAGATTACCCCCGAACTACACCAAATGCACATGCCTAGTGAGACTGAGCTCTTCATTTATTCTCCCATCAAAGGTTCAAGAAACTGTGTGAAGACTTTAACAAAAAAGGGAAGCATGTTGTTCTGGGACACACATATCTGCTTTTCCTTCTCTTGGGATGTTCTCAGCTGTGGCTGTTTGGGAGATCCTGGCAGTGTCTGTGCAGGGGTCAGATCCCCATTGTCCATTGTCTCTCTTCTTAACCTTAAGAATCCAGAATTGCAGGAAAGATCACCACCATGTTTCTACCAGATATCTCCCTGCAGGAAACATTTAGACCTGCAAATCATGTACCCAGGAGGTTAGAATGAAGTAGGCAAAAGGTAGGCAAAGACACAGGAGGTGAGACCCTGTGCTATAGGCCCAGCCCCAGCCCAGGTGGCTAGCATTTAGCGGACCTCCTTATTCCTGTTTCTGCTTCCCTTTCTCTGTTCAGCCCTATAAGTTAGCTGCACAATTTGAATTTTATAGTGGAGCAAAGAAAAGAAGACATGAAATAATTTGACAGAGCCACTCTGAGCTAGGACTCTGCCTAGGTCTATCTGACCTTTCCTTTCCTGTCCCTGTTGAGCCCCTCTTCACAGCGATCTAACCGACTAATAAATCAGAGCTGTAACAGTGATAGGTTTTCCCCCTCCAGATTGAACTGTCCTTCAGTAGGGTTACCAAGGCATCAGAACTGCCCACAGACCTTGGGGAAACACAGATACTCCCTTCTCCGGATTTCCATTCAGGAGCCTGGGGTAAGAACCAAGAATTCTCAGTTCTAAGAAGATCCCAGGTAGTGCTCAGTGTCCTTTGTTTTACAAAAGGACAATGGCACCTCCCATCTTCTAAAGATCCCAGGGGGTTGGGTGGAGAGAAACCCACTTTGAGAACCACTGCTTCAAATCATAAGATTAATTCTCTAACAGTGGAGTTTCAGGCTGATAACAGGAAACATTTGAGGCTCAAGAGATAATTCCAGAGGTCCCAGAAACACACCACACAGGCAGCCGCCTCCTTGTTCTCAGGTGGCTGCTTAGTTCAAGTCTTTGATGTTCTACAAGGTGAGCCAGAGAATGTGTTCTGTAACTTGATCTTTGGAGAAGGGAACCTCCTTGCCTGTGTCTCCAGTGTCTGTGCTGAGGGCTGGAACTGCCAGGCACAAGAGAAAAGGAGAGGAAAGAGAGACAGCAGCTGCAGAGCTGCCCAGAGGCTGTGGCTCTGAGCTTTTCATTAGCTGGGGCCCTTGTGTGCCCTTAGGGTCAAATCTGACACAGGCTGACAAGCCACAGCAGATGTGGCCTGGTCACAGCAGCTGTCCCCACCTGCCCAGTTATTGGCACAGAATAGTAAAAGGGTAAAAAGGCGAAGTGGCTGCTCACCCCTGGCCACCCAGCTTGGGGCTGGGAGGCTGCCTCCTGGCCTAGTGCATGCAGGGCATAGGGAGGCAGCTTCATGCTTACACTGCCTTCCAAGGAACACTTTCCTGAAGAGAGTGAGAAAGGCAGGCATGCATGTAGAGAGTTAGGTAGTGAGGTCAGTGTTGGAATGACCGAGATGACTCATACAGCAGCCCGCTGCCCATGCTAAAGAGTTAACATTTGCTGGTATTCCGCACTGTGGCTTACAGAAAGACTTAGAAGAACCTTTCTGGTAAAAGAATGGTAGCAACAACAATAGGGGCCATTTGTGAGTTTTTGTTAAGTGCTATGCCAGGCCTCACACTAAAATCAAGAGGTAAGTACAGTTATTATTATTAATATTTTAATGATGAGAAAATAGAGGTCCAGAGAGGCCACTCAGCCTAGAAATTGGCAGAATTAGGAGTTGCACCCAGGTTACAAGGCTCTTCAGATCAGATTTTGCGGCTTCCCTTGAGTATGGGAGTCACTGATGCTGTAAAGGGAATTTTAACCTAAAATTCAAACGGGATGAATGAAGATCAGATAAAGGGGCCAAACCAGACTCAGTAGAGGTATTTCTGACTCTCCCATCACTTTTTCTATTTGCTCATTTCTGTTATGAAACATTTTAACATGGCACCTCCCATCTTCTAAAATGCTGTCTCCTGGGCGGTGTCTGTGGCTCAGTCAGTAGGGCGCCAGCCCCATATACCAAGGGTCAAACCCAGCCCTGGCCGAACTGCAACAAAAAAAATAGCCGGGCGTGGCAGGCGCCTTGGTCCCAGCTACTCGGGAGGCTGAAGCAAGAGAATCGCCTAAGCCCAGGAGTTGGAGGTTGCTGTGAGCTGTGTGACGCAAAGGCACTCTACTGAGGGTGATAAAGTGAGACTCTGTCCCTACAAATAATAATAATAATACTAATAATAAAATAAAATGCTGTCTCCTGACTCTAATACCCCCTTCAAGAACTGCTTCTTTTCTCCATAAAGCCCTCAGCCAGCTCACTGGGCTAAAGTAAGAAGATGTATGCCAGTGAGCTGGGGAGGGGCTAAGTGGCATTCCTCACACTGGGAGGACTCTATGTCCTTACAGGCTCCGCGGTAGGGGGCGAGGCTATTCTTGCTTCCTTCTCCCATTTCTCTCTCTGCCTCCTCCCCCAAAGGGCTCTGTCTACCCTGGGGCAGAAGAGGGGCTGCCACCACCAGACTAGGGTGGCACAACAGGGAAGCCTAAGACCTGATGTGGGGCCTAAGAGCCAGCTGTGTGCATGGGTTGTGGCCGTGGCTCCTGGAAGCTACAGGAGGGAACTACAGCTTAGGGAGCAGAGAGGCTGCTTCTTTCTAACCTCAGACGTGAGGAGGGACAAGTTTGATATTTGGGCCACAGTCCCCAGGGTTCATGAATCCCAGGAACCCATGAGGATTCTCCTCAGATTCATGGAGAATTCTACTGCCAGGCTGCTCAAGGATAGAGGTTTCTTGTCCTCCAGGTGAGCAGGCTCAGATGTGATTATTGTTCAGACTTCATTCTCTTAAGCACAATTACACTTGGGGTTATATCACTGGGACCTGAAAGAAACTAACATTTGTGGAAAACTGACAATATGCTAGATACTGTGCTAGATGTTTAATATTCTCATGTACTCTTCAGGTAAAGCAGCAAGGAAGGATGTCTTTGTTTTACAAAAGAGGAAACTGAGGCACAACGAGGTTAAAGTCCTTTACTAAGGCAGCTAGCACATGTTAAGCCAGAACTTAAATCCAAGAAAGGGACAGAGAGAGGGTTGTGGGAAACTTGCCCTGCAGACTTTATCTCAAAGTGCATCCCAAAGAGTGTGTGGGTTGAGGGGGCAGCCCAGGGCCCTGAAACCCACCTAGACCCTCATTTTGTGCCTTGATATCCTGGATTTTGGCCAGCTTTGGAGGTGGACAACCTGGCTGCAGCCCAAATACTAAGTTAGGTCGTGGGGGGGCATGGCAGGTGATTGCAAATCCACACACTTAATAGTCACACCTGTTTGTGGAGGAGTGTTTGATGCCACCATTTCACAACAGGCTAGAACAAAACAAGGGAAGGACAATGGAGGATAATCCCATGACCCAGGCAGCCCAGGATGCAGGGTTTCCCAGAGGGGTGGGATTTCAGGACTGTTGAGCTGAGAGCCAAGTCGGTGTGGTGGCTGGAAGAAGGGACTTGCACAAGGCTCTGCTTCTAACCCAGCTCTGCTTCCCAGCTGTGTTTGCTAACTTCCTCCAGCAGCAGGCTTCTCATCTCTAATGAGAATTCTAGAACCAGAATAACTTTCCTTTGTAGGGTTCTGGGAGAACCCAGGGAAATAAAATATGTGAAGCACTTGGCACAGCTCCTGGCACATGGGCTGGGTAAGTGGCAACCAGCCATGTCCACAGGTTGTGGTTGTGGCTTCTGGAAGCTACAGGAGGGAGTTACAGCTCAGGGAGCAGGGAGGCTGCTTCTTTCTAACCTCAGACTTGAAGAGGGACAAGTTTGACATCTGGGCCACAGTCCCCAGGGTTCATAGAGATGAATCCTGGGAACCCAGGGGTATTTTTCTCAGATTCATGGGAGAATTCTACTGCCAGGCTGCTCAAGGATAGAGGTTGCTTGTCATCTAAATGTGACTTATTTCCCTGCAGCTACTCCTGAGGAAAGGATGAGAACTGCATCCATCTGAGGACTGCAGCAGCTGCTGCCAGCTCCTTGCAGCGGCAGGACTGGTGAGAGATCGGGGTGCTCTGTAACAGCCAGGGATGTGGTCTAGAAGCAGCGTTATCTCAGCCCGGCTTATGAGAGACAGTTTTACCTCGCAAGTGCTAAGTCCACATGTTGTAGTTGCTCAACCGAGGCTGCCGGCCTCACCAAAATCCCTGCCAGCCCACCCACCACACCCCACACCAAGGCAAAGGCTTTCTGGCTTTCAATACAATAGATCTGTCCCCTTCAAGATAGCCATGAACACAGCAGGTGAAAAAGATTGGTGTCATCCTTTTTCAGAAAAAGCTTAGAAATGCTTTCACCCTTAATTAAACAAGACCATCTGTAAGAAGCATGTCCTTCCTTACAAAGAATGTGCTGTTAGCTGAGAGTGAAGAGGAAAATCACAAAGCATATTATTAAGGATCAAAACCAAAGTCCTAGGCAATAAGCTCTTGGAGCATTTGAAGTTGGCAGATCACTGGAGCCCAGGGTGTGGCAGAGAAGGCTTTTTGGCAGATGTGAAGGTTTGCAAGGAGGCATTTGATAAGAAGGAATTTATTAAGGGAGAGACACAGAAAGAATTCTCTTCCCAGGCAAGAGGCTGGCAAAAGGTGTGAGGTCAAGAAAGCACACAGCATGTTTGGAGGTCAGGAGGAGACCAGTTGGAAGTGGACAGCATGTACACCCTGACAGTGGGGATAGATGAAGTGGGTAAGGCCTCACACTGTATACCATGGCAGGAGAAGCCTGTGACCTGAGGCTTGGGTTTCATGGCACAGGCAGTGGGGAGCCACAGCCGAGTGTTGAGTCTGGGAGTGGTCTGTTAAAGCTTGGCAGGAGTGTGCAGGGTGGACTGTGGGGATAGAAGCAAAGCTGCAGCAATGCAATGCAATAGTGGGTAGAGATGAGAATCCAGACTGCGTGTAGCCCCAGGCATGGGCAGGAGAGAGCTCGAGCTTCAATTGGGAGAAGACTTAAAGGGGCGATGCTGCCCCTGGGTGGTGATAGGGAGGAGGAGGCTGAGGGGACTCATAACAGGTGTCAGAAAATCATGAAAGGAATAATGTGGTGGGGGAAAGGGTTGCATTTTCTGGGAAATGGACAGGAAATAGAGAATGTAGGCCATTGTGTGCTGGATGAGGAGCAAGGACCCTGGTATGTGAGATGGTCTTGAGAAAATTTGTCCCAGAATTCAGAAACAATGGCAGGAGCATCAGATGCTCACTGGGGAAGCCTCAGCATAGACATACTCCCATCCTCACCTCCTGGAACCCACTGTCCCCCCACCCTTCAGTCAGGTCAGACATCCTCTGGGCAGCCCCAGGACTGCCCCACTGCCCTTATCCTGACTCACCATTTAATTATTTCACTCCCAAACAACAGGAGCCATGTCATAATGATATTGTTGCACCCAATAGCAATGGAACAGTGAATAGGTTAATTGCATTTATTTTTTCTTTTTTAAAGAATCAATGCAAAAGGATGATGTTCAAACAGTTGGGGAGACTAATTGAAAGCTAATGTCACCACTAAATTGAATTCCCAATGAATTTTGTATTCATGGTTCATTTTGCTAATTTCATTCTCCACATCCTATAATTTGTTGACAGTGATTGATTATTTAAATGAATAATATCTGTGTACCAGCATCGTTTAGTAATAGAAAATGCCACACATAATCAGAATGTTAATGAATACCATTTACATAAATTGAGGTTACGTAAAACTACTTAGTTTTGTAGGAGGTGTTGGGTCATCAGAACTAGCCCCTAGATTCAAGTTCCCTATAGGAACTCATGACCATTGGGATCACTTTCAGGGCAGGGGGCTGAGTGGGCCCCCAGAAACTTTAAGACATTAGGCAATACATTTCTACATTACTTGTGGGTCATGTGTCACTATATATTTCTTTTCAGCAAAGAGAAAACATAAACATAATATTTTGGGCTGCCTCCCCCCATATTTCTGGGGTTTGAGATCTAGGAAACTATCTCTTTTGGATAGATCACTGGTTATGTTGGTGTTGAGAAAAACATGATGTGTGTGGCAAGTGAGGCGTAAAAGTGAAGTAAAGCTTATGAAGGAGCCAGAATAGTGCTATTTGGATAAAGTTATAGTTAAAAAAAATTTTTTTTAATATATATTTCCTAAGGCCTAAAATTCTCAAATTTCAATGTGTATCATAATCACCTAGATGCTGGTTTAAGATGTAATTACCATGCTCTAGTCTCTAGGAAATCTAGGAAGGGGACCTGGAATTTGCATGTTAAATAAACACCCAAACTGATACTAATATGGGTGGTTCTTCTTAAAACTTTGAGAAACACTGTTCATCTCTAAACATTCATCAGGAACTGCCTCAAAGTCTTTTTCCAGCTGATTCTGATCCACTCCATCCTTTTCTTCTTTCTCACTCACCCTCAAAACAACTTTGAAATAACCAGTATTATTTTCCCTGTATTACGGTTGAGGAAACTGAGGCACAGAGAGGTTAATTAAAGAACCAGATTCCAAAAATAGACCTGGGAGAGAACCTTGCTTTGGATTATTTTTTTTTTTTTTTTTTCCATTTACTTTATCTTACTTTTTTTCTTTTCTTTTCTTTTCTTTTTTTTTTTTTTAATTCATTGAGGGTACAAGAAACCAGGTTACACTGATTGCATTTGTTAGGTACAGTCCTTCTTACAATTGTATCTTTCCCCAAAAACGTGTGTCACACACCAAGACCCCACATCCCCTCCCTCTTTCTCTCTGCTCTGCCCTTCTCCCAACCCCCCCATGTAGTATAGTAGGTCAGTAATTGTCCTCGTATCAAAATTGAATACATAAGATTCATGCTTCTCCATTTGTGATGCTTTACTAAGAATAATGTGTTTCACTTCCATAGAGGTTAATACAAAGGCTGTAAAGTCTCCATTTTTTTAATGACTGAATAGTATTCCATAGTG
>CAUYON010091901.1:0-10086 GCA_963573935.1 Arctocebus calabarensis
CATGACCAATGAAAATACATCCTGCATATCAGATATTTGCATTATGATTCATAACAGTAGCAAAATTACAGTTATGAAGTAGCAACAAAAATAATTTTATGGTTGGGGGTCACCACAACATGAGGAACTGTATTAAAGGGTGGCAGCACTAGGAAGGTTGAGAACCACTGCCTTATAGGGTTGGACAGACCCTGTAAACAGAACCTAAACAGAGATACAAAACCTAAACAGAACCTAAGCAGAGATACATTGCTGGTGGGAACCTAGAACAACTGTGCTTGGTAGACATATGTAGAACACTCCATTCTAAAGTTAAAGAATATACATTTTTCTCATCAGGCCAGGGAACATTCTCCAAAATAGATCATATCCAAGACACAAATCAAACCTCAAGAAAATGAAAAGAATTGAAATTTTAACTTATATCTTCTTTGACAAGAAGGCAATAAAGGCAGAACTCAACAACAAAAATTTTCATCCCCACACAAAGGCATGGAAATTAAACAACCTTATGCTGAAGGACAGTTGGATCAAGGAAAAGGTAAAAAAGGAAATCATTAACTTCCTTGAGCATAACAACAATGAAGACATAAGATATGAAAACCTGTGGGACACTGCAAAAGCAGTCCTAAGAGAAATTTATCACATTAGGTGCCTACATCTGAAAACAGAAAGAGAGTACATCAATAACCTAATGAATCATCTTAAAGAAATGGAAAAGGAAGAGGAATCCAATCCCAAACCTAGCAGAAGAAAAGAAATAACCAAAACTAAATAAAAAATAAATAAAACTGAAAATAAAAGAATCATTCAAGGCTCAGCGCCCATAGTTCAGTGATTAGGGTGCTGGCCACATACACCAGGGCTGGCAGGTTTGAACCTGGGCCAGCCCTGCTAAATAACAATGACAACTACCAAAAGAAAAAAAAAGTAGTTGGGCATTGTGACTGTAGTCCCAGCTACTTGGGAGGCTGAGGCAAAAGAATCACTTAAGCCCAGGAGTTTCAGGTTGCTGTGTGCTGTGATGCCTACCAAAGGCAACACAGTGAGGCTCTGTCTCAAAAAAAAAAAAAAAAAGAATCATTAAAAAAATTAATGAAAAAAATATTTGTTTTTTGAAAAGATAAAATCAATAAACCATTGGTCAGATTAACCAGAAATAGAAAAGTAAAATATTGAATAACTCAATCAGAAATGAAAGAGGGGAAATAACAACTGGTAGCACAGTGATATAAGAGATTATTGCTGAGTGCTACCAAAAACTTTCTGCCCAGAAATTTGACAATGTGGAGGAAATGGACCAATACCTTGAATCACACCATCTTCCTAGACTTAACTCGGAAGAAATAGATCTCTTGAACAGACCAATATCAAGCACTGAGATCAAAATAACAATAAGAAACCTTCCATCAAAAAAAGCCCAGTACCAAAGAACCAGATGGCTTCACATCAGAATTCTATCACATCTTCAAAGATGAGCTTATACCTATACTGCAGAACCAATACAAAACAATGAGAAGAAACCTTCTCCAACACATTATATGAAGCAAACATCATCTTGATTCTAAAACCAGAAAAGGACCCAACCAAAAAGGCTAACTACAAACCAATTTCATTCATAAATATCTATGCAAAAATACTCAACAAAATCTGAGCTAATAGATTGCTGCTCCTTATTAAAAAAAATTATGCATCACAATCAAGTAGGTTTCATCCAAAGGATGCAAGGTTGGTTTAACATATGCAAATCCACAAATGTAATACACCATATCAATGGAAGTGAAAACAAAGACCATGTGATCCTTCAATAGACGCAGAAAAAACATTTGACAAAATTCAGCATCCTTTTCTAACAAGAACACTTAAGAAAATAGACATACGTGGCATATTTCTTATGGTGATTGAAGCCATCTATGATAATCTCACAGCTAACATCATATGGTGTGGTGTAAAACTGAAAGCTTTTCCACTTATAACTGGAACCAGACAAGGATGTCCACTATCACCACTAATATTCAACATAGATCTAGAAGTTCAAGCCAATGCAATCAGGCAAGTGAAGGATATAAAGGGCATCCAAATAGGGGCAGAGGAGGTCAAATTCTCCCTCATTTCTGGTGATATGATCTTATACTTATAAAACTCCAGAGGCTCAGCTGGATTTCTCTGGAAATCATCAGGAAATATAGAAATGTCTCAGGGTATAAAATCAATGTCCACAAATCAGTAGCCTTTGTATACGGCAGTAATAGCCACTTTGAAAAGCAAATCAAGGACACAATTTCCTTAACAGTAGCTTCAAAGAAAATGAAATACCTAACAAAAGAGGTGAAGGACCTTTACAAAGAAAATTATGAAACCCTAAAAAAAACAAATAGCAAAGAATTAAAAATGGAAGAATGTACCATGCTCTTAGCTGGGAAGATTCAACATTATCAAAATATCCATTCTACCCAAAGCAATCTACAGATTTAATGTAATCCCCATTAAAATGCCAATATCATATTTTGAAGAACTGGAAAAAATAGTACTTCGTTGTGTATAGAATCAGGAAAAAACCCATATAGCTAAGGCTATTCTTAGTAATAAAAACAAAGTCAGAGGCATTACCCTACCAGGTTTCAGACTATATTACAAGTCCACAGTAATCAAAACAGCATGCTATTGGCACAAAAGTAGAGACTAAGACACATGGAACAGAATAAAAAACCAAGAGATGAAACCAGTCTGTACTTGCCATCTGATCTTTGATAAACCAAACAGTGGAAAAAAGAATCCCTATTCAACAAAAGGTGCTGGGAGAACTGGATAACAACATGTAAAAGCCTGAAACTCAACCCTCAGCCCACACTTTTCACCCCTTACAAAAATTGACTCAAAATGGATAAAAGACTTAAATCTAAGACACAAAACAATAAAATATTAAAATAAAACATAGGGAAAACTCTTGATGATGTTGCACTGGGGAAAGATTTTATGACAAAGACTACAGCAGCCATCACAACAAAAACAAAAATTAATAAATGGGTGGGAGGCACCTGTGGCTCATTGAATAGGGCACTGGTCCCATATACTGAAGGTGGCAGGTTCAAACCCAGCCTTGGCAGAACTGCAAAACAGAAAAATAGCCAGGCATTGTGGAGGGTGCCTGTAGTCCCAGGTACTCAGGAGGCTGAGGCAAGAGAATTGCCTAAGCCCAGGAGTTGGAGGTTGCTGTGAGCTATGGGATGCCACAGCTCTCTACCGAGGGTGATAAAGTGAGACTCAGTCTCTACAAAAAAAAAAAAAAATTAACAAACGGGACTTCTGCACAGCTAAGGACACAACAAGGAAAGCACAAAGACAACCTTCAGAATGGAAAAAGATATTTGCAGGGTATCAATCTGACATAGGGTTGGTAACTAGCATCTACAGAGAACTCAAGCTAATCAACAGATAAAGAGTAAACAATCCCTTGTACCTCTAGGCAAGAGATATGAACAGAACCTTCTCTAATGAAGACAGATAAATGGCTAACAAACATTTGGAAAAATGCTCATCTTCCCCAATCATCAGAGAAATGCAAATCAAAACCACCTTGAAATATCATCCAACCCCAGTGAGAATGGTCCACATCACAAAGCCTCAAAGCTGCAGATGTTGATATGGATGTGAAGAAAAGGAACACTTTTACATTGCTGGTGGGACTGCAAACTAATACAATCTTTTTGGAAGGAAGTATGGAGAATCCTCAGAGAACTCAAATTAGAATCCCATTTGATCCTGCAAACCCTAGTGAGTAGATGCCTAGTGGGTAGGCATCTACCCAGAAGAAGAAAAATCCTTTTATCATAAGGACATTTGCACTAGTTTATCACAATTCAATTTACAATTGCCAAAATGTGGAAACAGCCTAAATGCCCTCCAACCTAGGAATGGATTAATAAGCTGTGATATATGTATACCATGGAATATTATTCAGCCAAAACAAATATGGAGACTTTACGTCTTTTGTATTAACTTGGATGGAGGTGGAACACATTCTTCTTAGTAAAGCATCACAAGAATGGAGAAGCAAGAATCAAATGTACTCAATTCTAATATAAAGGTTGTCAGTGATCTAATACAAGGGGTGGGGTAAGGGAATGAGAGATGAGAAGAGGGCAGGAGAGAGGGAGATTGGGGCTCACAGTGTGTGGTACACCTCTTGGGGACAGGACAAAATACAAGATGGACTTTATGTAACAACTGTAATCAGTGTAACCCAATTCTTTGTATCCCAATGAATCCCAAATAATAAAAAAGAAAGAAAACGTTTCCAGTAATTTAAGTTTGTACTAATTATCTTATAAGTAACAGAAAATGGCCAGAAGAAAGTATCCATTTTCCATAATGTTACTAAATCTAGGTTGAGAGGAATTTTTGTCCCTCATTTTCTTCTGTATCTAAAAAGTCAAGTAGGCCATTATGCAATTTTTGACAGATTTATTAAACTATTGTGAATATACAGTAGTGTCCCCTTATCTGTGGTTTTGCTTTCCACAGTTTTAGTCACCATGGTCAATAGTGGTCCAAAAAATATTAAATGGAAAATTCCAGAAATAAATAATTTGTAAATTTGTATGCCTTTCTAAGTAGCATAATGAAATTTTGTACCAACCTGCTCTGTCTCACCTAGGACAAGAATCATTTCTGCTTTAAAAACTATATGCCCATTAATCACTTAGTACCCATCTTGATGATCAGATCAAATGTCTCAATATTATACTACTTGTGTTCCAGCAATCTTTATTTTACTTAAGGGCACCAAAGTACAAGAGCAGTGATCTTGGCAATTTGGATATGCCAAATGAATCTGTTAGGTACTTCCTTTGAGTGACAAGGCAAAAATCCTGACTTAGTAAGAAAAGAAGAATTTGTATGCTGAGGTTGCTAAGATCTACAGTAAGAATGAATCTTTGTCCATGAAATTGTGAAGAAGTAAAACATATCACACTAGTTTTGCTGTCTCACTGCAAATTGCAAAAGTGTATATATGCTTCTGTACTATCCACAACTTCAGGTACCCAGTGGGATCTTGAAACATATGCCCTATAGATAAGGGGCACTACTATAAATCACATACCATAAAACATGTTCATTTAAAGTGTACAATTGCATGTTTTTTGTTACATGCACAGTGCTATGCAACCATCACCACAATCTAATATTAGAACATGTTCATCATGTTAATTCTCATATTCATTTGCCTATAGTCACCAACCTCCAGTCCCAGGGAATCTAATCCACTCTGTCTCTCTATAGATTTATCAATTCTGGACATTTCATATAAATGGAATTATATAATATGTAGTCTACTATATTTCAGAGTTTGCTTCTAGATCATAGGAAGATGCCTGAAAATAAAGCCCTTGGCAGGGAGTCTGAGTTAGGAAGCAGGATATTATGCAACTTTGTAATAAGGAAGCATTCCATATATTATGGATTGAAAGTCTGAAGAATCTTGACTTTGGGAAAGTTGAGGGAGCATAATCATATAGCTATGGAATATGTCCCTCATGTTAAAAATCACTCAAATTTGACCTACTCTTTTCTATTTTCCTCTTTTTTCTGCACTAATCTCCCTCGAGACCATATTTTATGTTTTTCTGCTCCTGGTTACTTATCTTTTCCCTCTCTTTCAATAATCCTAATTATGGTCCTACCCACATGTTTCATATTACTCTAGATCCAAAATTAAAGGAACCACTGACATAAATGTTAACAAAATGACAAGAAAGAATATCATTGTTTTTTCTTTTTGAGTTAATGGCTAAGTTTTTATAAATGTCTTCTTAATAGCAAATTTTATTTTTAATAGATTTTGTAGATGCTTGCATTCTCAGGTTATCTGTACTAGTTCAAAGATTTAGATGCTCACCATCAACAGGCAGGTTCTTTATCAAATCTTTACTTTCCATTTCTGTGAGTTTCATCCCCATGTTTTGCAAAACAGTGTCCAGTTTAGTGACATCAACAATTCCTCCTTAGAAAAAAAGAGAATATAAGCAAATTTGAATAACCATAAAATGTGACAAAATCTATGAATTACTGTGTATTATGGATATAAGTTTCAGCATGAAGATTAACATCCAATGAAGTATGTTCAGATGTACAAAAACTCAGTTATAAGGCAGAATTAAAATTTCTACCCTTGAGCCATTTTTTGGTGGGGGGATGCAGGGAATCAGTTTATATAATTAGCTTTTAAATGTTTTAGCATACATGCTGGATTGCTTATGGAAATAGAGAAAACAAAAGTCACATACTACTGACATATGAAGGTATTACTCTTGTTTACTAAACTAAACAGTTTTCTCTTCTATGAGAAAATTTATCAAATGATATCTAATCATTTCTTTAACCTTCTTGTTAAATTGTAAAATATTACAGGGATGCAACGTTTTGTGATGATATCACTGTCATCTGTGTATCCTACCCAGTTTTAGGAATAAATAGTATTGATACAGCAAAATATTATTATTATTCTCTCACCCTTTCCACAGGGGAAACCACTATCTTATGTTCAGTGTTTATAATTTGCATCCACTTTTTACATGCGTATGTCAAATGCATAACTTTAAAGTCTATATAAGTCATAGTAATGTGAGTTTCCTTTTGACATTTGTAGTTTTCATTCACATTTTTTGTTTTTAGTTCAGATTTGTCCATGTAGTGACATGAAGCTGTTCCTCATTCATTTGAACTACTTTCTATTATTCTAATTTAATGCCACCACATATTCATCTATTCTCCTACAGATGAATGTTTATGTTATTTCTACCTTTTTGCCATTACAAACAAAATTGCCATGTATGTTCTTTAACATGTATCCTAGTAGACATTATTAGGAGTCTGGGATGTACACACAGGAGTGGAGTAGCTGGAGTGGAATATGCACATCTTTACCTTCTTTAGATTTTACCTAGTTTGATTTGAAAGTGCTGAATTATTATTCCTACCAGCAGTGCACGAGCATTTGCATAGTTCCATGTCATTTCCAGTATTTGCTATTTGAATTTTTAAATTTTGGTGAATATGGTATGTGTGATGTGGTATTTTACTGTTGTCTTAAATTTCCATGATCGTTAGTGAAGCAAAGTACTTTTTATAAGTGATTGGCCTCTAAGAGATTCTCTTTTGTCAAATTTTGTCATATTTGGTCACTTATTACTAGTTGGTCAACTTATTCTTACTGATATGTGAGAGTGTTTCATATAGTCTGTAAACTTTTTGCTTGGCTTTAAGCATTAGAAATATCTTGTCTGATTTTGGCTTGCTTTTAAAATTTTTGTTTAGTATATATTTTGTCATGCAAAGTTTTAATTTTTTATGTAGCCCAACTTATGAGTCTTTATTAGTTTCCTCATTTTTTAATAATTTTTTGACTAGTCAATATTTTATTTATAATTTTGTGTCTGTATCTATAAGTAAGATTAGTCTATAGATCTCTTTGTTTTTATTAAATCATAGCTGTGTACATTAATGCGATCATGGGGTACAATGTACTGGTTTCATATATAATCTGAAATATTTTCATCAAACTGTTTAACATAGCCTTCATGGCATTAAAGATTTCTTTTTAAGCTACTCTTATTATCAGTTTGGGGAAACAAAAAAATAAAAAATAAAAATAATAAAAACTATTAATTTACATTTAGATTTTTTCTTCCTTTTTTATTTTTTTATTTTTTTACTGTTTTTACATTTAGATTTCAAGATAAAAATAAAGTTTTCAAATATCATATACTCAAAAATTCTGATACAGTAAGAAGAGAAAAGTAGACTGTCCCTCAATTATGTAATTTATGAAAATTAAGGATTCTCAAAACTTATGGCAATGTATATAAATAATTCAACAAATGCTTAGTGAAAATCAATTATTTCCCAGCCAAGTGAATATCCAATAAACAATAAAGTCCTTCACCTTATGGAGTTTACATTCAGAGAAAGAGACAGTGAAAATAAGCATAAATAATTATATGCTATAAAGGACAATGAATAAAAACAAATTAGGTTAAAGAGAAGGGTCAATCTATTCTGAGGCCTACAGCATAGGCAGCATACATTTTGTGTAGTATGTGAAGAGACACCTGAGTTATATAATAGAAGAATCCATATGCATATGGGAGAAGTATTCCTGGAAAAGTGCACAATAAGAGCAATTACCTGAAGTAGGAATGTGCTTGGCATGTTCTGGAAAGTATATAAGGCCAATGTGGCTGAATGATTAAGAAAAGTAGTAGGAAATCAAGTCAAAAACAAAATTATAGGTCAGATCATATAGAGCCTTATAGGCTGGAGGCAGGGTAGGGGAGATAAGAACTATGATTTGACCCTTTTTTGCTTTATTTAAGAAATCCTTCCCTTCTTAACATGGAAGTTTTCTCAGACATTGGCAAATTATATAGCCTATGAGCCAAATTTGTTCCACTACTTGTTTATAGATAATGTTTTGTTGGAACACAGTCATTTAATTCAATTACATATTGTGTATGTCTGTTTTCCGCTGCCATAGCAGAGTTGGATAGTTGGAACAGAGACCCTCTGTGCAGCAAAGCCTAGAATATTCATTACTTGGCCCTTTACAGAAAAAGTTTGCTTACATTTATCCAACCTTTCCTTCAAGAAATGTCTAAGTATAAGGCCAGGTGCAGTGGCTCATGCCTATAATCCTGGCACTCTGGGAGGCTAAGGCGCATGGATTGCTTGAGCTCACAGGTTTGAGACCAGCCTGAGCAAAAAGCGAGACCCACATCTCTACTAAAAATAGAAAAACTGAGGCAAGAGGATCGCTTGAGCCCAAGTGTTGGAGGTTGCTGGGAGATATGATTCCATGGCACACTACCCAGGGCAACAGTTTGAGACTCCATCTCAAAAAATAACAATAATAATAAATAAATAAACATATGGATGACAAATGTAAAGAGAAATTTCATGTTATTGAGAAACTCTGACACTTGTGAACATTAAAATAATTTATGCTTTTACTTTTTTTGTAATGTATTATTAACATATAGTAAAATATGGGAATGAAAAATTGTTCTATACAGAAAAGCACTGTATTAATCTGAATAATTCATCCTTTTTTCCTTCCACTTTTTTATTATCATATATTTTATGTTACCAAATTCCCACACATGCATAAGTTTATATCTGGGTTCTCCATTATATTTTCATTGGTCTTTCCATGTGGCAGCAAACTACTACCTTCATTATGATACCTTTCTTATTACAGTATCCTTATTTAAAATTCCATTATTCAAAACTCTCTTAAGATATACTCAATGTGGTACACTTTCATATACAATTTTGGAATCAATTTGTCAGATTCTAAGAGAAAAAAACAAATTAGAGTTTGTTTTCCTGAGTTTTCATTCAATTTGTATGTTAATTTGGAACAAGAATCATCTCTAGCACACTGAGTTTCCTTATCAATGAATATTGTATAAATTTTCACATAAGTATTTAAAAATATATCTTCTATTCATCCCTTTGTAAAAGTCTTATGCCTCTTATATTAGATATATTTGAATGATTCTTTTTAAGTTTATCTTGATGTTTTATTACTGTGGTATAAAAACATATTGATGTTTTATTACTTAATGTTTTATTACTGTGGTATGAAAACATTGATTTAATATTTTGATTATTTAATTTCATGACATTCCTCAATTATTTTACATTTCTGTAATAATAACTTGCTCAGTTATTTTCTTAAATTTTCCATATAGACAAATCTGATGTCTTATAAGATGATATTTTGGGAGGACTTATGGACTTGTGGATTGGGATCCTCCATAATTCCACTCTTGTGTAAAAGCAACAACAACTCTGATAAAGTGATCATAATTGGTATTTTAAGGATTGTAGCATTAACCAAAGGTCTAAAGCAATCTAAAAGCATTTACTCAATAAAAACTACTAAACCTTGATAAGAACAATAGGGTTTGTAGTATTTTCTTTCTTTCTTTTTTATTTTGTCATTTGTACATAGATCATGAATACATTTATGCCATTATGGGATTCAATGTGTTGATTATTTGTACAAATTGGAATGCTTACATC
>CAUYON010091903.1:0-10415 GCA_963573935.1 Arctocebus calabarensis
ATAGTGATCAAGAAAATGCCATGAAGGCTAACTGTAACAGTACGATCAAAACATTTCTGAATGTATATGAATCGTGCCCTATGATTGCACCAATGTACAGAATTATGATTCAATAAAATTATTAAAAAAAAAAAAAAAAAACAGGAGGCTGATGTTCCAAACACGACACAGAGCACATTTGTTATGAACCTGACAGGGTTATGTCAAGCATTACGTGTCATGGAAAGTAATCTTCTTTCAGTATATTTATTGTTTGATTTTTTTTTATTAAATCATAGCTGTGTACATTAATGCAATCATGGGGTACAATGTGCTGGTTTTATATACAACTTGAAATATTTTCATCAAACTGGTTAACATAGCCTTCATGGCTTCTTCTTAGTTATTGTGTTAAAACATTTATATTCTACATTTAGTAAGTTTCACATGTACCCTTGTAAGATGCACCGTAGGTGTGGTCCCATCAATTACCCTCCCCCCTTCCCTCCCATCCCTTTCCCCAATGTTTTTTATAATACATTCATAAGTCACATCATTTTTATTATCCTTGAACAACTGTTTGCCAATTAAATACTTTTTTTCCTTCCGATTTCCCTCATACATTTTTCACAGTTGTATTAGTTTTCTATTGCTGCTATAACAAATTACCACAAACTTAGTGCTTTAAAGCATCACAACTATGTTGTATTATGGACTTTGGACATCAGAATCCTGAAATGGGTCTGACTGGACTAAAATCAAGGTGTTAGTAGGACTGCCTTTCTTCCCTGAAGACTCCAGAGGAGAATCTCTCCTAGGCTTTTCCAGCTTCTTAAAGCTGCTGCATCTGTTGGCTCATGGTCACTTTGTGTCTCAAAGACAGCAATGACCAACCAAGTCTTTCTCCTGACACCATCTCTCTGGTCTGACCCTTCTGCTTCCTTCTCCCCCATTTAAGAACCCTGTAATCACAGCGCATCTATTCAGATGATCTGGGATGATCTCCTTATTATCAATTTAGCTAATTGGCAATCTTAATTACATCTTCAACTTTAATTCTCCTATGAAACATAATATATATTCACAAATTTCAGAGGATAAGATATGGGCATCTTTGGAGGAGTCATTATTCTGCCTACCATAAATATATAGTGATTCTCTCTCTCTCCCCTCTCCCCCATCTCTCCCTCTCTTTTCCCAGATTAAATATATTTTACTCAGTCTTTTCCTTCTGATTGCATTGTTTTGAGTGGGAGTGCCTCTTCTTTTCATCAGTTTCTGGTTTAGAAATCAATCAGGATCAGGTGTACAAATTATAAAGACTCATCCTAATTTTCAGTATCCTAGACCCTCATAACCATCTTTCTGGTATCCTTCTGCCTCTTGGAATTCATAAAATAATATGAGAAAGAGAGAAGTAGGGTTGTCCTGGTCTTCATTCTTGGCCTGCAGTAAGTAGACTGGCTGTGCTTTTGTAGTTTTCCTTTGCCATTTAGAATCTTTGTCCTTTTTAGTGAATATTCTCTCTATTCCACTTCAAAAAACCACATTTAAAGTTTTTCTTCAGATTATTTTGTTTTATCATGTATCAGTTTTTGGATGTATTACTTTTTCTCTATTTTTTTATTTTTAATTATTATGTGTATGTAATAGTTGTATATCTTTATAGGGTACATGTGATGCTTTGATATAGGCATACAATGTGTATTAATTAAATCCAGGTAATCAGAGTATCTAGCACCTCAGGCGTTTATCACTTCCCTGTGTTAGGAAAATTCCAATACTACTCTTTTCAGCATTTTAAAGTATACCTTAACTTATTATTGATTACAGTTACTTTATGGTACTATTAAATAGTGTTCATTCTATCTACTTATATTTCCATCATTAACCATCTTCCCTTTATCTACTTCCTCCTGCTCTACCCCAGCCTGCTACCCTGCAGCCTGGTAACCATCATTTTACTCTCTGTCTCCATGAGGCTCCTTATTTTTAGTGTTTAGCTCCCACATAGAGCTAAGTGAGAACATGAAAGATTTGTCTTTCTGTGCTTGGCTTATTTCACTTAAAATAATGTTCTCTAGTTCTATCCATGTTGTTGCAAATGGCAGGGTTTCATCTTTTTATGGCCAAATAGTATCTCATCGTGTATATGTACCACAATTTCTTTATTCATGCATTTGTTGATAAACACTTAGGTTAATTCTAAATCCTGGCTATTAAAAATAATACTGCAATAGACATGGGAGTGTAACTATTTTTTTTTTTCAATATACTGAATTTCCCTGCTTTGGATATATACCCAGAAGAGGCATTGCTGGGTCATATGGTAGTTCCATCAAGCTTACTGGGGACCCTCCGTACTCTTCTCCATAGTGGTTGTGCCAATTTACCTTTCTATCCAGAACCATATGAGGGTTCCCCTTTCCCTATATCCTCACCAGCATTTGTTATTCCCTGTCTTCTTGATAAAAGTCATTTTAACTTGGGATGTGATGATATCTCATTGTAGTTTCAATTTGCATTTCTCTAATGGCTAATGATAGTGAGCATTTTCTCATATACCTGTTGGCCATTGGTATGTCTTCTTTTGAGAAATATCTATTCAGATTCTTTGCCCATTTTTTCTTATTGGATTGTTTGATTTTTTTCCTATATTGGGTTGTTGGAGCTTCTTATATGTTTTAGTTACTAATTCCCTGTCAGATGAGTAGTTTGAAAATATTCTCTCCTATTCAGGAGTATAAGTGACATTCTGGGACTTACGACGCTATGTCAGAAGTATCCTTATACCTTTTCTCTTAGATCATTTTCTCTGGGAAACCTAAGCTGTAGGAGAGGCTATAGTCAGAAGGCTACTAGAGTTCACTTTTCTAGCCATTTTTACCAGGATTCCAGAAATAAAGTAAAGCTGATCTGGGCTCTCTGCAGCATTACAGAGGAATGCCACCACCTGACTTCTGTCACTACCATATGACACAGGAGAATTTCTCAGAAAGGCCCTTCCTGAGTTCTTGAACTACACATTGTTTATAAATAGTATGATGGTGGTTGTTATAAGCCACAAAATTTGTGGGTAGTTTGTTATATGCAAGAGATGACTGGAATATTACCTAGCAGATTTCTGAGCTTGAAAGTGAACCATGCAATACAAATTAAGGCTCATTCTATGAGATTTTTAAGCTGTCACAATGCCAATGCACACATTTAGAAAACAAAACACTTCATTTTTAGGCACTGCCAGAGAGTTTAATCTTCACATACACAGCTACTTATACAAAATGAAATATATCTTCTTTATTAAATTTTCAGATCTTCTTCTGATAGAGGCTAGAGAAATCAAATGAATATTGATTCCCAAAACAGAAGCTTTAACCTCCTCTGTGACATAAAATTAGTGTATTCTTTCTACTATTGAAGTGAAAGTTTGATGGGAAATTATCGTCTTCCTTTCAGAAATGAGTTGCCCTGTATTCCCTTTCATTTGTAGTAGAAACTTGCACAAAGCTCACTTTTTTTTTCTCTTTGTAATAAATGTATTCATAAGCAAGTCCTGTTAGGGTGTGGATTTGGAAATGTTTACACAATGAAAAAACATGTAGCCAAAAATTCATTGGTAAACAAAAAGAAGCTCAAGGGCATATGTATTGGCACGATGTGTCTCCTTAAGCCTCCTTATTACATGGTTATAGTAATGCAAGATAATAAGCAAGAAAAATATACTTCAAAGAATTAAATTCTCCTCCAAGAAAAGATGAAAATACTGTCTCATTGAAGTGTTTAAACAAAGTAAGTAGAAAAAAAGAAAATTAGTTACTGAAATACTTTCACATGTAAGGAAGGAAAAAATTACAGTATCTGAGTAGTTTTTAATAAAAAGGCAATAAAGCTAAACCTAAATAATTATGACAACTTGATTATGGATAACCTGAAGTTTGCCTTTCTATTCTGGGAACAAAAAAATTGCTTGGAAAATTTGATAGTGTAAATAAGACAGTAGAGAAAATGTTCAATTTAAGGGTAAGGAAAACTCTTTTCAAGATCAGATGCTAATCTGCATAAAAATAACATTTTAATTATTTATCAGGCTTGAATACCATCAAAGCAGATTCCAGATGGACATTTGATGGATTAATATAGGTTGGTTTATTACATATGTGGGGAAAAACCCAGCTAGCATTGTGTTTTAAAAAGTCTCACTCATATAAATTATTTTTATTTGTCAGACTTAATGAAGTAGTTGGTATCTCTAGAAAGTTTAATATTAGGCTGATTGTCTGGTGTAAGGACCGGAAGGATAAGTTTGTACATTCAGCAAAGGAAGATTTCCAGATCTTTACTAACAGGCTATGGAATGCTCTGTTGAAAAGGTGGTCCTGTGTGTAATTCCATTAAGCACTTGAGCTTCCCAGTAAGGTTGTCTGATATCAAGGATCACTTCAAGAGAGCTGGGGCAGTTTGGTAACAGAATCAGTTCTTAGTCCTCAGCCAATCTGAAATGGACAAAGTGTGTTTTTAGCACAATTTCCTTTCCCAGTGGTTCTGGTCTCCTCCCATACCAAGTATCTATTTCTCTATGATTCCCAGGTTACCCTTTTCTCTTCTAAAATTTATAATTCTCAGTATCACATTTTGTCAGCTAATGACAAACTGATGCCTAAATATAAATGTGCTCAATGTTCTTCATTCTTTAGATGTCATTGCACCATCAAGAAGAAACACCTACTTTAATATCTGGGTCTTTGAGCTAGAGACACCCAAGTTTGAATCTGAGTGTTTCCATTTACCTAAAGCAGTGCTCCTTGACATTCATGTGCATAGAAGTCGCCTGTATCTGATTAAAATGCAGATTCTTACTCAGTCACCTGGAGGTGGGCCTGAGATTGTGCGATTCTAATAAGCTCCCAAGTGATGCTGTAGATGTATGGCTCCCATGGACTATCCTTTTTTTTTTTTTTTTTTGTGGTTTTTGACCTGGGCTGGGTTTGAACCCATACCTCCAGCATATGGGGCTGGCACCCTACTCCTTTGAGCCACAGGTGCCACCCCCATGGACTATGCATTTTGCAGTAAAGGTCTGTTTCTTCACCTGTCAACTAAAAATAATAATGCCTATTCAGACAGTTGACATGGGTGTTACATAAATTGCCTTGTGCAAAGTATTTGGTGAGGTTCCTGGCCAAGAATCCTACTATGTGTGGCAATCATGTTGGTAGTAGTAGGTAGGATGATGACAATAAGAGTTTTTATAATGTATTAGGAAATTTCAGGCTAAAAACCTGGGAAATAATTTGTAGGTGTAGGAACTTACTTGGATACCAAATGCTGTTCTTCAGAGCAGCCCCACCCAACCACCTACACCTGGTACTTTCCCTGACAGGCAAAGCTCACAGCTGGATAGTTTCTGTTACCTTCCAGTAGTTTAAGGTTGTAGAAGCTTCTGCAAGTCTACGGTAATATTTTAGACTTTCTGGTCCTCCCACTACAAGATCCTAGCTGTGAGGTGACATTTTTTTCCACAGCTCAGCTTCAACATTTAAGAGGTGATTTCAGGAGAGAGAGACATGGAAAAGAATAATTTGTTTTGTGTTATTTTATATCTTAGTGTCTACAGGTGCAGAGGAATCTTTACTTAGTATTTCAGACAGGGGAGAATTTAAACTCAATGTTATAATGCCTCTTGGCATTCATAAAATAGTATGCTGAAGAGAGAAGTAGGGCATGATATTTATCTTGCCTTCATCTCTAGGGGTCCTTAAGAACTTGAAGCAGTTTCTCCTTGGGAAGGGATACCAGGTGGGGAAGGATATGAACCACTTCTTTTTCTTTGGCTGGGGCTGGGTTTGAACCCACCACCTCCATTGTATGGGGCCGGTGTCCTACTCCTTGGGCCACGGGCGCCGCCCTGAACCACTTCTTTAATGTCTTCGGGTGCTTACATTACTCTTAATTCCAGGAAACTCTGTATATAAGTATAAAATAACCGGAGTTAGAGTACTTCAATGCTGAACAAGCAGAGCAGAGAAACAGAAGAAAGGTGATGTGACCAAAACTTGGCTGTGTCACTGGAGTATTTTATTGGCTGATTTTTTCAGAAAAACTCTTTTTCTCTTGAGTCTCTTTTTTTTGTTGTTTTTTTTCCAAGATGTTATTTCTAAAAGGTCAGTTATTTGTCATACCACCATTATTGCATATTAAAATGCAGAATGCATCAAATTAGAAGAGCTAAAAATATTTTAGCAGTTCCCTCTGTGCATATTTTAATGATAACATTTTTAAGATTAGTATATTTAAGGACACAGGTAGTATTTACAATTGAATATCTACCAAGATTTTCTCTTGTGAGGCAATGGTTATCTTTCATAATCCATTTGAAATAGCCTTCACGGTTCCTTTAACTTTAAAAGGATATGTTTTCCTCCTCAGATTTTTTAAAGGAGGCACTACAAGTCTTTGATTTTCTACAGTATTGCCTGAAAGATGAAGATGTCAAGATGGATGACAGCTAATGAACTGAATGCTCAATAGTTCATCACCTTGGTTTTTTCCTGAAACCATTTCTCGTCCTTGCCTGGTAAATTGAAATCACTTGACTTTGTTGCAACACCTGACAGGAATCAAATCCCTAAAATATCCAGGCAGAAGGAAATTCTTTTAGCATCACAAATCTTCTGCTGTCCAAGACTGTTAGGTCAGTGGGTTAAGGTGAAAAAAGATAAGACCATGGTTATGTTCCATCTGGCACTTGTTGGGTCCCGAGACTCTAATAAAAAGAGCTGTAGACGTAGCTCCTCTCCCCTTGCCATTGGAAGAGAGAAGTGAGAATTATGCGTATCAACACAAATGGATTTCTACTCTTGGAAAAATAACCCAGACAGTAAGTCCACTCCTTATTACCATTTATAGCATCTTGTCTTATAAAGTACATGTACAGTTTTCATGTTCATTCAAATAGTTGTTAATGCCAAGGAATATTTGAATTATAAAGTGGCATGTACTCAAGATTGTCTTCAAAATGCTGAAACAGCTCAAATAAATATAACAAGTAAATAATACAAATCAATTTTTATGTGACATGTTAGCATAAACTATATTAAGGAAATATCCTTTGTTTTTTTTTGTTTTTTTGTTTTTTTTGTTTTTTTGAGACAGAGTCTCACTATGTCACCCTTGGTGGAGTTCCCTCACAGCAACCTCAAACTCTTCGGCTTAAGCAATTTTCTTGCCTCAGCCTCCTAAGTAGCTAGGACTACAGGCATCTACCACAATGCCCAGCTACTTTTTGCTTGTAGTCATCATTGTTGTTTAGCAGGCCTGGGCTGCTACACCCTCCAGCTCCAGTGTATGTGGCTGGTGCCCTAGCCACTGAGCTACAGGTGCTGAGCCTAAAGGAAATATTCTTAATCAGAATTTTGATATATTTGGTGTGTCATTAACTTTAGCTGTCATTATAAGGAATTATTATTATTCGTAGTCTATACTATTTCTTAAATACCAAGGTTTATTAGTGCTAAGTGTGAGACCTTTCTGGATATATGTTTATATCAACTAAGTGATGATTGTAATGGTCAATTAAATAGTTCTTTGGTTTATTATAGTTATTATTATTATTTTTTTGCAGTTTTTTGGCCGGGGCTGTGTTTGAACCCGCCACCTCCAGCATATGGGGCCAATGCCTTACTCCTTTGAGCCACAGACACTGCCCTCTTCTTTGGTTTATTATTTTGGTGTAACAAAGATAAATTAAATTTGAGTGGCATTTTCCAACTTGCCAAATATTTTCTGTAAATACAGCCCTATTATGCTAAAATATATAGAAGAATTGCTCATTTTTATAGATAAGAAAATGAAGTTCAGAAGAGTTGGTTGGCTTGCTTCAGACAGGATAATAAGTAAGTGTCAGACTGGGATTTTATCAATACAACATTGTTTATTTAGTTTCTGTTGTATGCTAGCTATCTCAAATAAGCCTTCAGAAAGCTTAGGACCTAAGGAGTAAAAAGGAAATTAAGTAAATAATTATATTTAATATAAACATGTAAACATGTTGATAAAAGTTTCAAAGGAAAAGTAAAGCATGCTTTGAAAGGGAAGGGGCCACCCTGTTAAGACTGTGGGTTAGGCAAAGACTATATTTAGGGAATTATACATAGGCTGGGACCTGAAAGCTGAGCAGGAGACAGGTGAGTAGGAACAGAGAACATGACAAGCGGGATGAAGCTCGGTGTACTGGAAGGATGGAGGGAGCCGGTGTGACTGACAGGGAGACGAGGGTGATGGGATGGGATAGAGAGGCAAGGGCAGTTCACACACAGCTTTGCAGACCAGGTCATGACATTTGAATTTTGTGTAGGTAATACATAACACGGGTGGTAGAGGAAGGGCATGATCCAGTCTGAACCAGGCTTTGCCCTAATACTGCCAAGTTTAGTGACTATGATTGTGCATCATTGTTTCTTCTGGTAATGTTCCCATGGAATTCTTATTTTCTTTAAATGCACATGTTTCTTATATACAATGAGTACAGGTACATGCGTGTACATGGGCATTGCTTGAGTGGTGACTCAAGCAATTTTTTGTCTTAACTTTTGAAAGGACTTAACCCTGGCCAGGAGCCAGGAAAAAGTGTATTTCATTCTCTATGGGCTTCAGTAATGTGGAATTTGGCTTCAATTTTGACATGATTTTTTCATTATGTTAAACAGATGGTTGTATGATGCTTGTCTTAGTGTGTTCAGTGTTGCTGTAAAGGAATACCTGAGGGTGGAAAATTTATAAAGAAAAGAGGTTTATTGCCTCACGGTTCTGCAGCTGTACAAGAAGCATGGTGACAGCATCTGTGTCTGGTGAGGGCGTCAGACAGCTTCCACCTAGGGAGGAAGGTGAAGGGGATCTGGGGATGGATGGATCACACAGCCTGAAAAGCAACCAGGTTCTTTTGAACAACCAACTTTTGGGGGAGAAATAATAGAATAAAGAAACTCATTCACTCACCCTCCTTCCACCCTGCCCTGGGGAAAACATTAATCTATTCACAAGGGATTCACCCTCATGACCTAAAAAACCCATCTCCAACCCTGGGAATCAGATTTCAACATGAGGTTTGGGGAGACAAACATTCAAACTATAGCGATGTTTTGATCAAAATGAAATGAGCTAACTAAAGAAGGAATATTTTAAGGATACGGAATGATGCCCTTGACTGATAGTCAGCTTTTTCTCTTGTCTCTGCTCTCATTTATCAGTCTTAGCAGCCTATATCTAGATGTTGAACAAGTATTCTGCCCTTGAAAATGGCCTGACCCTTGTAGAGGTGCATTGGTGTATGTGTTTTAAAGCAGAGAAATACATTCACTTTGAAGTTGTTTGCTTTAAAACAACCTACACTCTGTGCTTTGAATTAATCTTCTGAAGTTTTAGACAGACAGAACTCATAGATGGGATTATCCATATAATTTTTGTTTCCCTGAGAGAATCAATTTGTGTGCCAAATGGCATTTTGAGGCCAGTACTTACAAATTGCCTAAGACCAAAATCCATAATAAATATCAACCTCTGGAAAACTTCATGTTTTCAAAGAAATTAAATGGATTTTAAAGGTGTAAGTATTCCATTTAATTTCAACAATAGTTAATAATTTATCACTATAAATCTTTTTTATGTTTATCAGTCTGCTATTTAATGTGCCAATGATAACAAGTTCCTGGGCTCTTGGAACTGGGCTGCTAGACACGTTTACCCAGGAACATCTCATCAGTATCAGCTTTAGGGGCAATTTCACTGTGTGTCAAGGAGATCCTTATCTTTGAAGAGGAGTGGAATGTGGGGGCTATACTTTAGCTTTTACTTGCTTATTCTTTTACTATAGCATAGCTTATGTATGTCCAGTAAGAAATAATTTATTAATAAATAACACTATGAAGGCATTCGTATTTCTTTTATTTGAAACAGCAGTTTCATGCACTTATGTTTAAAACACAACTTGAGCTTTTGTTGAGAAATATTCCACATGTGCAAAGCAATTTTAATTTTCTTTGTATGAAGATGCTGCTTTTCTTTTTTTGGTGCTTCCCTCTTATGAACAAAAATAGATTTTAAAGTCATTATATGTGTGTTGTAAAGTACCCTGAAGCTGTTAAAGCTTATACTTTTAGTGTTTTAAGAATTAAGTCCCAGGGCAGCTCCTGTGGCTCAGCGAGTAGGGCGCCGGCCCCATATACCGAAGGTGGAGGGTTCAAGCCTGGCCTCGGCCGAACTGCAAAACAAACAAAAAAATAGCCGGGCGCTGTGGCAGGCGCCTGTAGTCCCAGCTACTCGGGAGGCTGAGGCAAGAGAATCGCTTAAGCCTAAGAGCTGGAGGTTGCTGTGAGCAGTGTGACGCCACGGCACTCTACCCAGGGCGATAAAGTGAGACTATGTATCTACAAAACAAAAAA
>CAUYON010091906.1:0-48253 GCA_963573935.1 Arctocebus calabarensis
TTTCCCTGTATTCTTGTGCTATAATTGGGTTTTAGCCTTCATATGAAAGCTATAAATTAGCTTCATATTAGTACTGAGTACATTGGATACTTTTTCTTCCATTCTTGAGATACTTTGCTAAGAAGAATATGTTCCAACTCCATCCATGTAAACACAAAAGAGGTAAAGTCTCCAACTTTTTTAAGGCTGCATAATATTCCATGGTATACATGTACCACAATTTATTAGTCCTTCCATGGGTTGATGGACACTTGGGCTTCTTCCACAACTTAGCAATTATGAATTGGGCTGCAATAAACATTCTGGTACAAATATTTTTACTATGATGTGATTTTTGGTCTTCAGGATATATACCTAATAAAGGAATTATAGGATCGAATGGCAGATCTATTTTTAGATCTCTAAGTATTCTCCAAATATATTTCCAAAAGGAATGTATTAGTTTGTATTCCCACCAGCCAGCAATGTAGAAGTGTTCCCTTTTCTCCACATCCACGCCAAAATCTCTGGTTTTGGGATTTTGTTATGTGGGCTAATCTTACTGGATTTAGATGATATCTCAAAGTAGTTTTGATTTGCATTTCTCTGATTATTAAGAATGGTGAGCATTTTTTCATGTGTCTGTAGGCCGTGCGCCTATCTTCTTTAGGGAAGTTTCTCTTCAAGTCCTTTGCCCAACCTGAGATGGGATCACTGGCCCTTTTGTTGCCAATATGCTCGAGCTCTTTGTGTATTCTGGTTATTAAACATTTGTCTGAGGCATAACCTGCAATTTTTTCTCCCATTCTGAGGGCTGAATGCCTGCTACACTTACTGTATTCTTAGCAGTGCAGAAGATTTTAGTTTGATCAGGTCCCAGTAGTGTATTTTTGATACTACTTAAATTGCCTGGGGAGTCCTCCTTATAAAAACTTCACCCAGGCCAATTCCTTCAAGAGTTTTCCCTGCACTTTCTTCTAATATTTTTATAGTTTCATATCTTAAGTTTAAATCTTTGATCTAGTGAGAGTCTGTCTGAGTTAAAGGTGAAAGGTTGGGGTCCAGATTAAGTCTTCTACAGGTTGCCAGCCAGTTCTCCCAGCACCATTTGTTAAATAGGGAATCTTTTCCCCACTGAATGTTTTTAATTGGTTTGCCAAAGATGAAATAGTAGTAAGTAGCTGGGTTCATCTCTTGGTTCTCTATTTTGTTCCACACATCTTCCTCTCTGTTTTTGTGCTCGTACCATTCTGTTTTGATCACTATCAATTTATAGTATAGTCTGAGATCTGGTAGTGTAATTCCTCTTGCTTTGTTTTTATTTCTGAGTAATGTCTTGGCTATTCAACGTTTTTTTCTGATTCCATATAAAACGAAGTATTATTTTTTTGAGATCTTTAAAGTATGGCAGTGGAGCTTTAATAGGGATTGCATTCAAATTGTATATTGCTTTGGGTAGTATGGACATTTTAATAGGGATTGCATTAATGGACATTGTTAACATTTCATGAGCATGGTCTTTCCAGCCATAAGCATGGCCTGTTTTTCCATTTGTTGACATGTTCAGCTATTTCTTTTGTTATAGAACTATGAGCTTCATAGTTCTTTTTATAAAGATCTTTCACATCCTTTGTTAGATAAACTCCCAAATATTTCATCTTCTTTAGCACTTCTGTGAACGGAATAGAGTCCTTCACTGTTTTTTTTAGCATGACTATTGTTGGTATATACAAAGGCTACAGATTTATGAGTATTGATTTTGTAACCTGAGATGCTGCTTTATTGCTTGATCACAAATTATATACCATGACCAAGTGGGTTTTATCCCAGGGTCTCAAGGCTGATTCAATATGCGTAAATCTATACATATAATTCATTACATAAACAAATTAAAAAACAAAGACCACATGATTCCCTCAATTGATGCAGAAAAAGCTTTTGATAATATCCAGCATCCTTTCATCATCAGAACACTTAAGAAAAGGGGTATAGAAGGGACATTTCTTAAACTGATAGAGGCCATCTACAGGAAACCCACAGCCAACATCATATTGAATGGAATTAAATTGAAATCATTTCCACTCAGATCAGGAACCAAGTAAAGTTGCCCATTGTCTCCACTGCTTTTTAACTTTGTAATGGAAGTGTTAGCCATCACATTTAGGCAAGAAAAGACGATCCAGGATATCCACATAGGGTCAGAAGAGATCAAACTTTCACTTTTTGCAGATGATATGATTGTATATCTGGAAAACACCAGGGATTCTACTACAAAACATGTAGAAGTGATCAAGAGTTTCTTTAAAAAAAATTGACAGCAAATCTGCACATGCACAAATGAAAATGTACAGAAAATGGTGCAGCATGCAACTACATTATTCTACAGCAATGAAAGTTCTCATATATCAATGATGTTTGCTCTCACAGAGAAAATCAACATACCTGGAGTCCTGTGTTTCAACAGACTGTTAGCGAGGTGGAGCAGCAGTTAATTACAAAGACAAGGACCCTCCATGAAAAGGCATAGCTTTCGAGAACCCCAGAACTCACATTTGTTCCTTGTTGTCAATGAAAAAGAAGCTTCTGAAATTTGAAAGAAACATACATTCTGTATAAAAACTCATAGCTTTGTTATTAGTGAAACTTTGGTAACATATATAGTTTATGTGAACTTTAGACTCCCAAAATTTTAATTTTAATTTTATCAGAATAAACCTATTAATACTTTTTGGTATTGAAAATTATAAGGAAAATATTTAATCATGTAAATTATATAAGGGAAAAATAAGATTCAGGAAAGCACAGCCTCATAAGGTGTTTTTTTTAAAAGTTATAATCTTAAATTGATATTACATATAAAGATTTTGAAAATACTAATAATTAAGTGGATATTAAATTTTATGATCCAAATGGAATTACACTCAAATAAATGTTTTTTTTTAATGGGTAAAAATTTGTTTACCTTGAATTGTATATAGTAAGTAAATAATCTGAAACTTAATCTCAAATCTTAATCTTAATCATAAAGATATTAAACTTTATTATCCAAATCGAATTACACTCAAATAAAATTTGTTTTATGGGTAAAAATTTGTTTACCTTGAAATGTATATGGTAGGTAAATAATCTTCTTAGTAAATTCATATTATATAAATTATATTGAACTATGTCGCTTTCATTGTTGAATTATTCCAAATCTATTAGTATATTTATAAATAATACATAGTGATCTATATCCACAAGTATCCACAAGGATTCAGTCTTTACATATTATACTTTTTCAATTACCCTAAAAATAGGATAGTCCAGTGAACATCTTAATGTGTTATTTGATGTTGCTATCCAAAGAATCACCAAATACATATTCATTTAAACAAAAGCACTAATTGATTACGGAAGAATAGATATCAATATTAATTCAATTAAATCACCAGTGTTGTTTCAGAAGGAATGACTCTAGAAAGATGAGTAAATTACTAGGTAACCAAAGGTTAAACTCCTATACCTGGATATATTTATTTTAAATGCCACTGCTGGAAATCTTTTTGAATTACTTTCTTTCTTGCTCTCTTAAACAAATAATACATTGAGCTTAATGCAAACGTTTCTTATTGAATCAGAGTAATCTTTGAACTTTGTTTATTGTGAAGCACAAAGCTTCAGCTCCAGGTAGTAATATAGATGGAATGGAAAATGGAGCCAAATAGCTCTGATGCTTGAAACATGCAGAAAATAGCTTAATTCTATTCTTCTTCAATTGTTGTATTAGTGCAGAGTTTCACAGAGCAGCCTTTGGAAATCCATAGTCTCAAGTTTGAGTCTCAAAACTTCCACTTCCATAATGTATGTATATTTCTGCAAAATTTAGTTTTCTACCTTGTAAACTTAGGTTAATAATATCAACCTCATAGGGCAGGTCTAAGGAAAATACTTACTCGTATGCAGTAGGCTGTGTCAATCACTTAAACTCACTGCCTGGCATTTAATAAATGCCCAACAAATGGTGATGATGTCCTACAAGTAGCAGATAGTGAGGGCAGTGTGAAAACTGGGGAAGGATACATCATAATCAACAAAGCTGAAACTTCTTACTCCCTTGCCAGTCCACATGTCATCCTCTCTTCCCTGCCCAGTCTCCTCCTCCTCTCCTCCTTCCTTATGTAGTACCCTCCCTGAAAGGACAATACGGTCTCTAGTGAGGGATGCCTCAAGTGCGGGATATGCCCTCCAGGACCTTAGTGAAACATTAACTGACAGTTCACATAAGAAGTTCTTCACTGTATGTAAACTTGCACAGTGCCTGGAATCATCCCCAGGACCCACTGGTTTCTTTTCTTCTCCAGTCCTGAACAGGATTTGCCCTGACCTGCACACCAGCACTTTGCCAAGCATTTGCAAGTGCCCCGTCAAGGTCAAACTTTTCTCTCTGACCTCAGAAGTGTGAACTTGGCTGATCTCCAGGGCATTTGATAGAAGTCTTAATTTTATTCTGTTGAGTAAATTTCTCAACAAGCCAATGAAGAGAAGACCTATTTGGAAGGGTAATGATTATTCATGAACTTTTCAGTGCAAATGGCATGAAAAGATAAATAAATGCCAAACTGTTGTAATTGGTTTTGAAGGGAACTTTTCTTTAATCTTGTTAAGTAAGTAATCTTCGATTACTTAATTTGATTAAGAAGATAGTTCTGTGGTTTTTCTGTAAGTATTGATGAATTTATATATTCTAGACTTTTATGTGCATTTTTTTTTGTGCATCATGAGATTTAAATATTTAGCAGTATCATATAGCTCATAGAATTTGGTTGCCATTTAAAAATAAAGTTTGGTAAAATGAGAGCAATATCCTTTACCTTTGCTGTATTTGATTTGTATTGATATGTTTCTTAAGAGAGGTTGGCCATTTTCTAAGTACCATATTCATTCATATTTATTTTATCCCTTCACTGATGATAAGGTTGCATTAATTCTGAAAAGTGAACAGCTAAATTGATTGCATATAAAATAGATATTTTATTTCTCTTTACTTCTCTAAAATAACTAGTGCTTCTGGCATCAAAATTATTTAACCACATTTAATAGCTTAATAAATTAAAAGAGCATGCATGTTGATGTTTTTGAAATTGCTCACAAATACTTTCTGCGGATAATGTATAGATATGTGCCTACTTGAAGATGGTCTATATGCTCTAAATTCCAGGAATAAGAAGGAAACTATCAAAACATGCAACATGTATTGAAAGGGAATGATTAACAATAAAAAGTTAAATTATATCTGTTAAGAAAATATGGTGAATGGGCATCTCTGCATGACTCTACAGAGTACATATGCATCTAATAATTCCAGGAAATAATAGAAGGCTTGTAGGCATAAATGCCTTCAAAACAGGAAAAAAGGTGGTAAATTACACCAAGTGTTTGAAAGTCTATCATCCTCTTCTCCAAACTGTTGTTCTAATTTTCTGCTGCCAGGGTATATTTATCGTCGCATGCTGATTCTGATTTACTTCTAATAGTGATTCTTAATATTGGTAATCTTAATTACTATATCTTCTTTTTTATACTTCTTAATTATTTTCATTCTTTTATAATTTTCATAAAGTTTCTATTTTTTAATAAAAGTCTTACAAAGGCATTACCAGCTAAGGAGGGATATATTTACTTCTCTTTAGCCAATAAATTATAATATTTAATAGCAAGTTCTTTCTTGCTGTCTTTGTTTTCCTCAAGGGTACTCAACAGATACTTTTATTTTTGTTATTTTTTACTCTAAAAGAATATACTTTTACCCATCCCTGCCCTATACCACTACTCTTCCTCCCACCATAATTATTTTAGAATTTACAATTATTTCTATAATGTGAGTTTTATAACCAAGACTTGACTTTAAGTATTTATAATATAATACGCTATGCATGATTGAAGTATTTTGGCAAGACAAAAACTGAATTAGTTTTATAACATAAAAGAAGGTAACAAATAAGAATAGAATTAAGAAATGCTTTGCTATTACAAGGAGGCCAAAATTAGTCATTTTTACTTCTTGCTTAGCAATACAAATCTATTGTAGATGTGTATTCCTTTTAGAGTTACTCAAGCATAAGTGGAGGTAATGACTCTCTGCGATGCAATTCAGAATTTACCCTAAGACATACTTTCCCAAAGAATCTGTGTTATTTGCTAACCGTAGTAACAATTTCCTTGACCTTTGTTTCTCCCTTCAGAATGGCTTTAATTAGATAAATGGATGTGTGGTGGTGCTGCTGGTCTGGTGGGAGTTATTGGAGATGTTGGCTACTAAAAGCCTTTGGCATAACAGTGTACGGGAAGACCTTGGAATTTGTTTTAATCATCTTCCGTAGGGTTTTGTATTATACAGTTTAATGGGATAAGCTCAGGGCTGGGTAGACTTCTGGTCATAGTTTGCCCAGAAGCAGATTGATCCTATGTTCAGCAGCCAGGAGGCAGATGTCTATGGGAACAAAGGCAGTGTGGAGAAACAAAACTGTTGAAAAAAGCCACAGGTGTGAACATATATGTTCCACTTTTACTATTTTGCTGAGAATTAGCCCCAGTATGATTTTGATCCATAATCCATTCCTTTTCTTTCTAGAGGCTTGCTATCATCTTCACTCATCTAAGACCAAATTGTAAATTAAGTTTCTTTGATTTCTGAACCTCTAAGACCCAGTGACATGATGCGTCTAATAACCTTGTAACTGATCGAGTTGTCCAGTTGAACTGACTCCTTCTTATTAAATACTTACTAATTTTCAATGCTTTTTATATTTTATAGACCCTTGGAATCTTTTATGTGATGATGGAGGGGTTCAAATAAATAAATACAAATAAGTACTCAATATTTATCAGATTTAACTTTAATTTGAGAAACAAAATCTGAGGAGCATTTTCCCCTTTTTTAGTAAACTTAAAAGTCAGTTCTAGAGAAATTTTTTTAATTTATAAAAATATTTTGCCAATAATAAACTCTAGCTAGACTCTATTTTCCCCCCAGGATCATATAATTTGCCTGCAGTTCTCATCATGTTTGCTTCTGTGTAATGCACTTAAAATTTTCATTTATACTGTGAAAAAAAATTTAGGTCTTAACTGTACTTGCTATTAAGATTATGTTTAAAAATAATCTTTATATATAAAATGGAAGAAACTATTATTTCTGAGGATAAGTTATAGGTGTTTATTAAACACTAAACAGATAATAAAAAGCAACATCAAATTTTAAAACAGCAAAAATGAGTTTGAATTCCAATTGAGACAACTGTGGTATAAATAAGCTGTTCAAATAATATATTTCTGAAGCATCCTAGGGTAACATTGTACCTCAGTTATTTTCTAAAGAAGGAAAAACAAATACGTAAGCCCAGAGTTCTGTACCTGATTTTGGATGATTAAATATACCATGGCAGAAGAATGAAGAGTTGTAAACTTTGATTTGTGCTTTGTGTTTTCACTGGTCATTATTCATCCTCCTCTCTGTTTTAGGACTGCGTGGCATCAGCACGGACAGGGTTCACTTTTGTAAAGACAACACACAGGAGACTGTCAGGGTAATGTGTTACAAAACCTGGTTTCCCTGATGTTTCAATGGAGAAAAATGTTAATCTAGAATACCACATTTAAGATTAAATTTAATTTTTTGAGATACTTTATTACCCTCTGTAGAGTGCCATGGTGTCATAGCTCACTGCAACCTCTAATTCCTGGGCTTAGGCGATTCTCTTGCCTCAGCCTCCCAAGTGCCTGAGACTATAGGCACCCACCACAACGCCCGGCTATTTTTTTGTTTTGCAGTTTGGCTGGGGCCAGGTTCGAACCTGCCACCCTTGGTATATAGGGTCAGTGCCCTACACACTGAGCAACAGGCACCGCCCAGTATCTTTTTTTTTTTTAACCTCAACTATTAAATTAGCTAAAATCAGATTTTCAGAAATGTGATTTAAAACAATATTTATTTTCAATGTACAGTCCCTATTTCTTCAATGTACAATCCCTATTTCTTGAAAATACTATTCTTTACCATATGTTGGGAAAAATTAGATTGAAATAAGTATGTCCACAATATTACAGTTCACTCTTTCAAGTTTCACATGCACCTGATATTACTTAGTATTGTTATACAACTTATTCACATAAATTTGGAGTAATTTTATTACTTCTCATTTGTAACATGTTGCGCTGTATGTTCATTATTTTCAAAGAGGATTAGAGCATAATGAGTTCCAACCAATTAAGTCCTTTTATTGTAGATGGTAACACAACAATAGGTAGTGCAAGATAGTGTTACATTAATTCATGGCATACCGTTTATGAATGGAAGATTTCTCTAAATTTTTTAGAAGATGAGGTTTAAATTAGATGCAGGCGCAAATATTAGACAACTTTACTTTCTAAAAAAATGGCTTAATTAAACAAAATCTGAGAAAAAAATAAACGTATGCAGCAATAACATAAAGTCTAACTAGTCATATTCTAAGTCCATAACATTTATAGTGTCTTTGTTCAGAAGTTTTTGAGACATCCCAAGGGGTAAATTATTCTACATTAGTAAATATATATTTTATTTTGTGGGTTATCTGAAGCTAAACATATCTGAACATGCCTTTCTTACATACTAGGTGATTTGTTTTTGGTCAAACTATGATTTCACATAGAAAATATAAATAGCATTTTGCTGCTTAATTCTATTAGTTGAATATATTTCTGAGATTCTGTCAAAGACACAGTAATTTTTAATGTTTTTATTATAATCATGTGAACCATAAGATGAATTGATGGGTTTTGCTGTTGGTCACATTTGCATCATGTTGTCTGAGATAAACATCTCTGGCCTGGTCTGAATCTCTTCTCATCCTCATGTCCCATTTCCACTTCATGCCCACACCTGCCATTAAAGCTTCCTTTTCCAAGTTGCCTGAGAGTTTGTGTTTCTCTCATATCCGCTTTCAATTTAGAGATTTTTCTCGGAAGGATAACTGGTAAATAATAATCACGTGACTAAACAACTAGGGTGTTTGAATTCAAGATTTGTGTCTTTGATAGCACCTCTGATGAGGTAATAAACATGGGTGTTTCTTTGAATGTATCGGATTTCCATACAAGTTCCACAGGCTTCTCACTGCCACTGATAAGGAAGGAAAACCACATCTCTAGGCACCTGTGACATCAACAGGCAGGGGTTACAGAGAAGTCACTAATTCTAGGGGCCACTTCAGACCAGGATTCTTGCTCTGAACTTCCCAAGCCTGAAGGAAGTTTGATTATGTACAGGGGAAAGTTTCAGTCACTGCTATTATCATGATGGCATTTGTGACTTTAATGCAGTGATAAATGTTACCCCATCTAAACCTGATATTCCTCTGGGATCAGGACAAGTTATACAATGAATAAAATCACCCTTCTTTTTCTATACTTTGCCCAGAGGAAACACTTATTTATCTTGGATAAATTTGCTTCATGTTGGTGTTTATGTGCAAGAAATTGACACATTTATCAAGATTTTTTACTAAAATATCTAAAGTGATACACAATGGGCAAATATCTGTCACTTTATGCATATGAATTAATTTTATATTGGTTTCCAGTGCTAAGCTAAGCTTTTTTGTTGTTTTCCTATCCGACCATAAACATAAAAGTCAGGTATCTGACTATTAAGGAAAACGGCAGTTACATATTACTCTCCTGTGCTCATGAGAATTATTGAGGCACACAAGATCCTGGAACATAAAAATTTCTGGCTAATGGCTCATCTGGTTTTTAAATGTAGTCTTAGATGTAAAATTTTTTTTTTTGTGGCAAATACCGAAGAGCCATATCAGAAAAAAATGCCCTTATGGTACATAGAGAAAAAATCACATTCTATAAATAAGTAATGAGCACACCAGTTTTTACATGTAGCAATATGATTAGCTTGTCTTTAGAAGCAAATGATGAGAATTTCAACTTTCTTTAAGAAAACTCTTTATAATGGTGCTTGGGCACTAAATGGTAGATGTCATTAGAAATCACGGAATGGACTGATGAATAAATCTGGTTTGCTTTCTTCAACAGCTGGGTTGTTTAGTTTGTTGCATGCAGGTGCAAAAAATACCAACTTCAAGCTCAATGTAACCACATCTGACATTGAGAGTTCTTAAAGGAAACTAATTAATTGACCATTTTGCACTGTAAGGTAAGAAACTTTAGTTGAAGTGATGTGTTTGGCTTTTTTAGGTCAACAATATGTCATAAAAGTCTATATAAGTGGTAATAAATAACATAATAACTGCCTTCCCTGTATGCTTGTAAATGGTGTTTCTAAGCAAACCATTTTTATGAAATCATGAAAATTAATCAGAAAGCATTCAAAGTAATCCACATATTCTCAGAAACCATAGTTATTTTTCTAAATAACAAAAGAATTTACAAGTGAACCTCAAGCTAGGATGACTTAATAACCAATGAGTCTTCAACCCAAGTATTAAAATTTTAAACTATAAAGGTAAATATTTTATAAAACAAACATCCAATTAACAGGAGCGTTGGCCACTTAGAGTGTGTAGAGTAGTTCTGTTTATCTAAAATAGTTTTGGTGAATCAAAGACATAGGTCAATACAACTGACCAGAAAAATGCATGACTTGTCAGTGTCTATTTTCCTTGATATGATAAAGCAGTTAATGTGTGTTTAATATTAGTTAGATGTCTCATTACATTGACTGTCTCTTGGGAAAAGACAATTTAACATAATGTATAATCCTTTGAAAGGATTTGAAAGAGAAGGAGTAAAGAAAAGATATCAGTAGTCTGTGGATGGAAGAAGAGCTCTTGCATTCCTGTGGGGGTAGGAGAGGATTGGGGAAAAGTAGAAGGTGGGGTGGGGATGCTTTTAAAAAATTTGACTCTTGGTCACAAAACTGACTTGTTGCATGCAGCTGGCAGCTCACCCGTATGGTGTGATGGACAACACCTCAAAACTCAACTCTTCACGTTGGGTTTTCCTGAAGAAAAGACAGACCTGTAGGTCTTGATCCAGAAGGTGAGCCAGACGCCATTGGCTATAAGTATTTCCGACAACACATTTCCCTAGGGTCAGGGATGCACGAGTTTATTCATTTTATTTCTTTTTCTGCAGTTTTTGACCGGGGCTGGGTTTGAACCCGCCACCTCCGGTATATAGGGCCGGCATCCTGCTCCTTTGAGCCATAGACGCCTCCCCCAAGTTTATTTTTTCACAACAATAAACAGTCTCCTGTCTGTCTTCTTCTGGCCAATATAAGAATGTGCCTGGTGTAGAAGAAACAAGCTGGAGTGCTGGGGAAAGTGAAATTTGCTCTCTGTGTATTATTTAAAAGGGTATCAGGAACTATTCTGCAACATCAGGTGAAATCTGAATGCTGCCTATGTATTTTCTATATTGTTGACTAAAATTAGATCAGAATAGTTTTGGCACTGAAACGACATTTCATTTTGTTTGAGTCTCGGGCTCCACTTTGTTATAGCACATCGCAAGCCAGTAAGCAACCAGCCTAGATTGGTGTGTGTGCCCCTGCCAAGAGAGCTAATCAGACTCGAGCATATGGGACATTTGAACAACGAAATGGATGTTAACTATCTGGTTGTGCATTTGGACTGCTTCGGAAGCATTTGGGTTTTGCTGGGTAACTTGAGAGGTAGCCAGGAGGGGATAGAACAGCTGTGTCCATTCTACCTGCAAGTGGCCTAAATTATGCCCTTTGGCCTTCCCACTTTCCCCACCTGAAAATTCCTCTTTAGCTTCATGATTTTTTTCCTTAACACCTTAAGAGCTATTTGATGAAGGTTTATTTCCAGCTTTAGGAATAAAATTGTTGCTGATGTACTACATTAAAACGCAGTGAACATTTATTGAATTTCAAGCATGGATCTGGCAACACATGAATTGCCTTCTTTTAGATGCAGAATAAAACAGTGGTTAAGGCAATTCTGAAGTCAGACCGTAGGGTTTGAATCACAGCCCCTGCTGTTGTCTAGTGTGTGACCACAGGCATCTAACTTCTTTAAAGTGCTTTGTTTTCCTCGTCTACAGAATGCAATCTTAATAAAAGTTAGCAAAACTGTTAAATGAATGACCTCAGTGGGGGGGTGTGTGTGTATACTTAGACCATCACCAGGTGCATTAAAAGCAGATAATAAATGTCTGATCTCACAGACACACAAACTCTCTTAATCATTATAATAGTTCCTGTTTTATAGGTAGAATTGTTCACCTTTCACTTGTAAGAAAACTGAGAGAGAGATTAAGTATATATTCCTGTGGTCATGACATTTGGAAAGAGCAGTTAAGATTCAAAACAAAGGTTCTATATTTCTCAATTAATTTTCTTTTCAAATATCACAGTAACCTTACGGTATTTCCATCTCTAGTCAGAGCGGTCACTTCCAAGTGCCCTGAGACAGCTCCAGCTTGCTCCTTTCCTTGCTCTATTTATATCTTTTATTTATTTATTTTTTCCTGAAATGGCTATCCTCACTTAGTCCATTTTTCTTTGCATTTCAAAAGCTGGTTTTGACACTCCTTCTTCTAGAAATACTGTCTTCTGTTGGATCGTGGGCCTTCACTCTTTTTTTAGTTCCTTTCCAATATCAACACTGCACCTTCTCAATCTCCTTTGAGGGGAGGATCTTCCTGATTTTTATCCCTGTATTTTGGAAGCCCCAGACTCACAGTCCTTGGACTTCTAGTAGAGCAACAAGATGAGGGCAATTTGGATCCCAGATGTCATACAACTTCTCTTCTTTGGCTCCTAGGAGATTTTTTTCTGCCTGTCACCATGCATAACTATATTGGTGCTCTCTTCTTTAAGGCTGCCTCAGTGAATTGCTGACACCTGCAACTCGAAGATCTTTGTACAGACCCTTTCTCCTTTAGTCATTAGCTTCCTCTTCTCCACTGTGACCGACCAGGTGAAGTGGACTTGCGAGATGTTTTTCAAGGTCTTTTTATAGCAATGAAAATATTTGATTTTTTTCTATTGGATGATTCCTTGCATTTTTTCCATATACGGTGGTACTATCACAAAATACCCCCATGGTTATATTTTGACAGCTAGACCATTCCAGTTCAACGAGAACCTGTGGAAACGCCTTTTCCCCCTCCTTTCATTTAATTTGGTGCTTTTGTTTGATGTTGTATGTCTTGTCCATGAAAGATGCCACCATCTTGGAAAGATGGGAATTTAATTGCTCTCATCAAACATGCTGCCTAATAAATTGCTTACTCTGGCAGAGAAAATTAGAAGCAGCTTTGATGTGAGCAAACGTCTTTTTAATATGGCAGATTTTATATGATGTAGATGTACATAACTAGATTTCTTTAAATCATATGCCATCTGTCATTGAGTATTGGCATAATGGTGGCTGTTGATGTTATTACATGCATAAATACAATGATAAATGGGTCTTATTTAGCATATATGTACTATTTTGAAAATTTTCTTCTAAAAGAAAAAAATTGTAATCATTTGATATGAATTTATATTTATAAAGTAGAAAAATATTTCGATTCCACTTTATTTGTAATACTTAGTTTTGCTTTCCTGTATCTAGTGATGCAAGGCAGGTCACTTAAAAGCAATATTAAAATAAATTGAAATTTTTCCTCTCAGTTGTTGTTCCCATATACTCAAACATAATTCAAACTATTTTCTGCATTAGTAGAATTTGTTTCTTTTTCTCTAGGGGAAGAGATTTCTTTAAGGTAACTCATACTTCTCAAGTTTTCAAATAAAAATGGTCTAGTTTAATGTATTTTCACAGAACTATTTTTTTCATAAAGAGACTAACAAAGTCTGCTTCCTTGCTGTGTATTAGGAAATATTTCCTTAACATCAGGAGAGAGTAGTAAAAGTAACATTTTTTTAAATGCCGTAGGAAATCTAAATATAGTAAAACTACTTGAACAAAATCTAGAAGTATAAAATCAATAGAGATAAGAAATCATTTCTCTTTATCAAGTGCATCAGAGTTATTATTAGCTGCTTCTATTCTGCACTATTATTTTAATTTATATACTACCCCTAAGGAAGGCAGCAGAACAAACTTCTAAGCATAACCATCCAAAGTTATAAAAGCATTACCTGGAAGACACAAAGAGAAAGTGAAGGAACTGATGTTATGGATCAGTGTGGCAAAGCATTCAGATTGTCTAATCCGGAATTTATTTGCAAATATAGATACGTGCATCGAAAGTTGCAAAAAATGAAAGTTTATGGGAGCCGACATTTACTTACCCATTAAAATGACAGACTTCACTATACCAAAGAGGATTCTGGTCAGTAAACTAGCATTTCTCATTTCCTAAGCTCTGTGCAAGTTCATTTTTCATTTGAAAAGTGAACTAAACTAGCATTTCTCATTTGAAAAGAGAAATCCACCAACCCAAATATTTACTGCTCAGCTACATAAATAATTGAGCTAGTTTATAATAACATCCTGTTAGCCCTCAGGCATGATTATAATGTTAAAAAAATAAGATTTTTTCCCTGAAATAATCAACATTAATAAATTAGTAAAGGAGAAATTTGCCCCCAAATTGCTATTGCATTTCAAAACAATGTGTTAATAATCTGTTAATTTAAACACGAAAGCACTTTTAATAAAATAAAATTTTAAATGTCTGAAATCATATTAATAAATCTGTATTTATATGTGTTTGTATATATATCTATTTCTGCTGGTTCATTATGATTAAAAATTCTTGTGTTCATTTAGTCAACCATTCAGTCATTCAACAAACAGTGTCTACAAAGTCCCAAATATTACACTACCAAATAATGAAGTGTAAGTTATATAGCCTAATCTCAAGCAATTCATATCCCAAAGGGAGTACAACACAAATAAAGAGATAAGAAAATATGATGAGGTAAGTATAATCTGAGATATTTATAGGAGTGTTTTACTTGCAGCAAGAGCAGATATAGATGATGCTTGATGCCGGGTGCCTAGTGAGTGTAGTGCCGTGGAGAAAGAGTGTAAGCAGCCAATCCAGTCATTGTTAGCCCAAGCTCACACAAAATTTTCCCTCCTAGAAACAAAAAAGGGTGGATAACTGTCAAATAAGAGGTGAAAAATGTTTTAAAATTATTATTAGATATAAAATGAAGAGAGAGGGGCTCGGCGCCTGTGGCTCAACAGGCTAAGGCACCAGCCACGTACACCTGAGCTGGCGGGTTCGAATCCAGCCCAGGCCCGCCAAACAACAATGGTGGCTGCAACCAAAAAAAAAAAATGGCCGGGAGTTGTGGTGGGCACCTGTAGTCCCAGCTACTTGGGAGGTGGAGGCAGGAGACTCGTTTGAGCCCAGGAATTGGAGGTTGCTGTGAGCTGTGATGCCACAGCACTCTATCCAGGGTGACAGGTTGAGGCTCTGTCTCAAAAAAAAAAAAAAAATGAAGAGAGAGGAAAAAAACAAAAACAAAAAGAGAGAATGGGGGCTTAAACCCAAAACAATAACAATGCAAGTGACTGTAACAATGCCGTGCTAGGGTTCAGGGTTGAGGTTGGGAAATTAGTCCTGAACTCAGGTCCTTAGAGCTGGGTGCTGTATTTGTAGTCCTATTAATGGGTCAGTCTCCAGCGTGAATTTGAAGTTTTCTCCATAAAGCCAGGGTTTAGAAGGGCTGCATCTTCCATGACGGGGACTAAAATCTCCACTTACAGAGAGCAGAAAGAAGAGAAAGAAGAGAGTTTTATTCTATGTGGGAGCCTGAATGAGAAAAATAAGTTTCTTTAAGAGATCAAAACTCTGGGTGGCACCTGTGGCTCAAAGGAGTAGGGCACCAACCCCATATGCCGGAGGTGGCAGGTTCAGGCCCAGCCCTGGCCAAAAACCACACGCACAAAAAAAAAAAAAAAGAGTTGAAAACTCGAATTTTTCACACAGGGCGTAATATATACATTTTGCTCTCTTTTTTTGGCATGGATCTCTGAATAGATGTAACAAAAATTTATCTTAGAACAATGAAACCCCCTGGATATATGGGCAAAATTAAATATAAGACTTCTCCAAAGGAATACCTCTATCTCAGCTATACACAAAGTTTCATAGGGGAAAAACATCCATGCTCAGGACAAAATTGACTCCCAGCTATCCTGCTTCATTGCAAAAGTGAGAGTTAGAAATCACACCATATACAAGAGTCAGCAACTATCCCTGAGAACTTGAAATAATAGGACAATATGAACAAGACCATCAAATGTGAATATAAGGTCAATGTTAATGAGAATTTTCTTCTCTTTTTTATTCCTAGTGTTGAGGATAATTCTAGAATTTGTTGTATGGATTTATGTATTTAAAATTAAGAGATTCAAAGGGAAATAGAGTTTTTTTTTAAGTAAAGATAAAAGAGAAAATGAACAGGTAAAATTCAAAAAGAATGAACTAGAACTTCTAGAAATTAAAATTATACATATTAAAATTTAGAAATGTGTGAGATGGTTTAAAGGGCCATAGATTAAACTATGCCAAAGAACTAAGATTTGGATAAAATTTTCCAAATATGGCACAAGTGAAAAAAGAGATACAAGTATGGGAAAATAATTAAGAGACACAGGGAATAAAATGACGGTGACAGAGTCTGGCGACACCTGTGGTTCAAAGGACTAGGGTGCCAGCCTCATATGCTGGAGGTGGTAGGTTCAAACCCAGCCCTGGCCAAAAAAAAAAAAAGACAGACTTATGTACTTATCTATTCATATGAAATAGAATTTCTAGAAGGAGCTGACAGAGAGAATGAAGAAGAGTTATTATTTAGAAGTAATACGTAGAGATCCATAGATATTTCAGAATTAATAAAGTTTATGAGTCCTTGGAATAAAAACCACAACAAACTTTGAGCAGATTATATAACAACAAATTCATGTATACATGTTATGAATGGATGAATTATAATTAAACAACACAGTTTCTTTAAAGTAACATCAGAGGTCAGAAACAATAGAATAGCATCTTCAAAGTGCTGGGAGGAAATAACTGTCAAGGGAGAATTCTAAATTGAAATTGCTAAACCTAGTGCTAAAAATTGAGACTAAAATATAGTTATTATCAGGCAAACAGAGATTGCAGAGGTTTCAATGCACAGACACTCTCCCAACTACTATAGAATGCATTTCAGAAAGAAGAAATTGAAACTAGAAGGAAAACACACAAGACAATACAAGCTATAGTGAGCAAAAGATCGGTTAGCAATAGGCAAATAGAAATTCACAACGGCTAAAAAAATAATTTGGGGGCAGCTAAAATGAAGATGGCAATAAAATTCAAGACAGGAATAAGAAATTATAACTGTAGGGGGTGGAGATCTGTACACAGCATTCTCAGTCATTTGTATTGGGAAAGAAAGTGTAATTTTTTGTTAGAGTAAAAGATTAATTCAAATTAAAATACAAGGATCATTGGCATGTAAATAGCTACAACTTTGAAACTAATTGATGAAAATGGGGGAATTAAAAAATTGATCATCTCACTGAAAGGCAAATATGTAAAAAATATGAATTAACAGCAAACAATCAAATCTGAGCTGAGAAATGTGGATATGAGAGAGCGTATCGTCAGGGAATGCAGTCACTTTGAGAGCTGCAAGTGACTCATAATGACCAGAGAAGAGGCATTTGAGGTGTGCAGGTGGAAAAGGATTGGGGTGCAGCGCAGATGAGGCTAGAAAGGTGATCAGGAGCCAGAAACGTCTTCATATTCCATATGAAGAGCTACAAAGAATGTTTTAAAATAAATGAAGTAGCCATGTGTGGTGGCGTGCACCATTGGTACCAACTATGTGGGAGGTGGAGGCAGGAGGATTGTTTGAGCCCAGGAGCTTGAAGCTATGGTCTGGTGATGTGCCTGTGAAGAAACAGTGCACTCCAGCCTGGGCAACATCTAAGAACCCATCACAGAGAAAGAAAAGAGAGAGAGAGGGAAATGGCCCATATTTGGGTGCACTGGAAGATCATTCTGGCTTCTAAGAACAGTACATGGGAAAGACATACTAGAGTTAGCCAAGTGAAACACGAAAATGGCAGGATATGAAGCGATAGCAGTGGGGATAAAGGCAGGTAACAGATTAGGGGAAAAACAAGCTGAAGAATTGACACAATTTAGAGAAGGATTTGGGGGGGTAATGGGGGAGAAGAATAAAAGATGAAGCCTTGATTTCTGGCTTGAATAATGGAGTAAAGAGGGATATGATTCACCAACACACTGAAAAGAAAATTAGAAATAGTTTTATTTGTTTTGGTTTTTATTTTAAAATTGACAAACGAGTTTATTATGTACAGCGTGATGTTTTGAAGTTTGTATACATTGTGGAATGACTAAATCTAGCTAATTAATGTATGCATGACCTCACGTAGTTATTATATTTGTGGTGACAATACCTACATCCACTTCTTAGAATTTTTTAAGAATACGATGCATTATTAACAATAGCCCACCATATTGCATGAAGGATCTCTTCGACTTATTCCTCCTGACAAATTTTGTATTCTGTCACCCACCTCCAATGCCCAACGACATCAGCCCCGGGTAACCACCATTTCTATTCTCTTTGTCTATGAGACCTACCTTTTTAGTGCCACAGATGAGTGAGATCAGGCAGTATTTGTGCTTCTGCGCCTGGATTATTTCACTTAACAAAGTGTTCTCTGTGAGGAATCGTTTGAATAGTTATTGAATTGTCAGAGCTTGAAAGGGGCAATGTTGATAGCATTTATACATCATAAGCTGACAAAAAAATACAATATTGTTGATTTTTGATTTTCAGAGACAGAGTAGCAGTTCATGACTGGGATTTGGCTAGTGGAGAGGGAAGTAGTGATTATACATCCAAGTTGAGATGGTCAGTAGACATTAGTTTAAATGTGTATGAAGCCATGGAAAGAGGGAGTTTAGAGAAAAGAGATTTGGGATTCAGGAACTTTGGGAAACTAACATATTTATTAACTAACTTTAAATATTTATTTACTAACTTAAAGAGAATATTTATAAGAACATGGATAAAATAACTTATAATATTCTATAGACTTTAAAATTTAGACTGATTTTTGCCTTTGCTTTTTATTTTATATATATATATAATAAAAACCACAACAAACTTTGAGCAGATTATATATATATAAATATATATATATATATATATATATTTGCAGTTTTTGGCTGGGACTGGGTTTGAACCCACCACATATGGAGCCAGCGCCCCACTCCTTTGAGCCACAGGCACCACCCTTTACTATATATTCTTTATAGAACTGAATAAATTTTTTCTGTCTAAAGAATGTACTCAGGATACATTTGGACATGTTTCTTCATTCTTTTAAATTTTAATTTAATTAATTAGTTGATGAACTAATTATTTTTGGAGACATATTCTCACTCTGTCATTCTTGGTGGAGTGCCATGGCATCATGGCTCACAGCAACCTCACACTCCTGGGTTTGGGTAATCTTGCCTCAGCCTTCTGGGTAGCTGGGACTACAGGCATGTGTCACAATGCCCAACTAGATTTCCTATTTTTAGTAGAGATGGGGTTTCGCTCTTGCTCAGGCTGGTCTTCAACTCTTGAGCTCAAGCAATCCATCTGCCTCATCCTCCCAGAATGCTAGGATTACAGGCCGGAGCCACCAGTCCCCTCTCACTGTTTCTTCTATTATAAAAACATAATGTTGCCTTGGAGCCTGTATCTCAGTGGTTAGGGCGCTGGCCACATGGCACCAGGGCTGGTGGGTTTGAACCTGGCTTGGGCCTGCTAAACAACAATGACAACAACAACAAAATAGGTGGACATGGTGGTGGGCTAGTCCCAGCTACTTGGGAGACTGAGGTAAGAGAATCACTTAAGCCCAAGAGTATGAGGCTACTGTTAGCAGTGATGCCGTGGCACTCTACTGAGGATGACATAGTGAGACTGTCTCAAATAAAAATTAAAAAAAAAAAAAAAGACAGTTATATTTTTGACAAAAATACTCTGGCTCATTTTTCCTCGACATGTCATTTTATTTCTTATTATGCCATTTACTAAAGTTAATTCTGTGATAGATTGCATTAGTCATCAGCTTACTGTTTCTTAGCTCCAAATCCACTCTTCTTTTTTCCTGCTTTGTGACACTGGAGTTGGGCCCTATAAATGTTTCTCTCTTGTCAGATGATTCAGTCCTAGGTTTTATCAGTAGAGGGCACAGGGGGCAATGTAAGGTCTTCTCTTCCTAGCAGTAATTCTTGCGTGAGTTTCTTATTTTCTCTTTGCGTGCACATGCCCACAGGTATATGGGGATGCTGTGGTGGTTGTCCTTTAGTGAGTTTCTCCATTCAGCCTCTGGAGTGCTGACTCCAGCCCATGCACCCAGAAGATAGCCACCTATCTATGGCTCCAGCCCACAGAGCTTCAATGCACATCGAAGGCAAGCCAGAGGGCATCCAGTGTGCCAACTCTGCCCCAGGATAACCTTGCAAATAGTTTTTTTTCCATCCAGGCTTCCGTAGCCATGTTCTTCCTGAGAAGATCTTAACATCAGCCTCAGATGGGATGGCAGAGGGATGGCAAATTTCATAATTTGACTCCTTCTGGGAGTTATCTCTTTTGGCTTTAGAGGTAGAACTTTCTCCCTAAATTTTCAATTCCTGTGTTTTTGGAGCATTATTTTATCCCTTTGAGACTTTAACTATCTTTTACTAGTTAATAATAATGTACATGAAATTTTTTCTGTTTGAAGTTTTGGTGAGGTTTGTGTCTCCACACTAGACCTTGACTGATGCATGGGTCATAGAAGAAGGTGGTTGGAATGCAGAAACTTTTAGCAGAAAAATAAAACGTCTTTTTTCTTTGAAACAAAGGAGAGGAGAGACAACATGTGTCTCTTCCTCACAGAGACAAAAATGCACACACACCTTCTTCCTCTCACACACTGAGGTGGGAGGTACACTGGCTAAAGAATGAAAACAAAGCACTCAATAGGCTGGGTATGAACCAGTCCCCAGAGTCACAAGGCGTTTGGTTGAAAGGCGGCCCCTTGAGAACAGAAGTGGAAACTGGGTCAACGCACGGAGACCCAGAGGGGCAGACCAAGGCCACCAAGTTAGACCTCCCTGGATTCCAGCCTTTGATCCGCCCCCGACTAGCTGGAGCACAAAGAGGATAAAAGCTAAGGGGTGGCAGCTGATCCATTCCAGGTTCCAAGGACAGAATGCTGTTCCTGGCACAGAAAATGCTCTCAGTAAATATTTGTTAAATGAATGGGGTGGGTGGCGTGGAGGGGGGAGAATTCTAGAGAATAGCCCTCAGGAGGCTCCTGGGTCCTTCAGGGTGGGACAGCACCTCTAACAGTTATTTTAGAGTTGGCCAGGGAGATGCGAATCCCACCAGGGGAAGCTCTGGGTCACCAGCTGGACAGTGGGATTCTGATACCTGCTGAAACAATGGTGAAGCATTTATATATGTATAGCATTTTTGCTGATTTGCATTTTAAACTAGTGTCCTTTTACAATTCTCTGTGAGCTTCGGAATTTTTGAATGCAGCATTGATTTTACAAGTAAAGGTGGATATTTTTATTTTAGAAGTAAAGGTGGACAGTTACATTGTCTTCATTGTTTCCCTACGTTTTTTAACTCTTCAACATAAGTTTACATAATGCACATTTCTACCTTTATAACTTAGATTTACTATAATTTCCACTTAGACTTTTTTTCTCCTTTTCGAGTCTTGTAAAACTAGCCCTCCTTGGTGATCTAATTCATGTCATGGTTTCCTACAGGCCCATCTGTCCTTCTCCCCAGGCACATTATCTATTACTCTTTTTTCTCTCTCAACCCTTAATGTCAAGATCCATCTCAAATTCACCTCGTTTAAAGTTATTTTTTCAGATGAATACTTCTAAATATCAAATCTCTCTTCCTTGAACTTAAGTGGAACTTTATACCTCTTTATGAGGAATTATGTGTTTTAAGAAAACGTTTAAGGGCTCGGCGCCTGTGGCTCAATGGGCTAAGGCACCAGCCACATACACCTGAGCTGTCAGGTTCGAATCCAGCTCTGACCCGCCAAACAACAATGGTGGCTGCAACCAAAAAATAGCCGGGTGTTGTGGTGGGCGCCTGTAGTCCCAGCTACTAGGGAGGCAGAGGCAGGAGACTCTCTTGAGCCCAGGAATTGGAGGTTGCTGTGAGCTGTGATGCCACAGCACTCTATACAGGGTGACAGCTTGAGGCTCTGTCTAAAAAAAAAAAGAAAAAAGAAAATGTTTAAGACAAATTTCCATAAGAAAGATACCTAACAGTCACATATTAAAGTATAGGAAGTGAATGAACAGTGATATCCACTGTTTAATGGTGAAATAAACAGGGAAGCATGGTAGAGAAATGACAGAAAATCAAACATAGATAACAGTTCGCCTTAATTGAGCACAAGAAGAGCTATGAATTTCTGGAAGGCAAGTGAAGAGTGGAAATACAATGGACTTTGTTTTATTTGTGTTTGTTTCATATTTTTGGTCAGAGCTTGGACTCATTGAAGAGCAGACTGTAAATGGACATTGACCTGAAGGAATTTCTGTAGGGTAAAGGGAAAGAAGGGTTGGACAAAAGAAATGCTCTGAAGCTGAGGTGGCCCTTCAGGGTTGTCACAGGTGGGGTGAGGGGGCTGGATCTATGTATCCTGGCATTGATCAGTTACTGACATGAGCTGCCCCTGAAAGCAGGTGTGCTTCGTAAAGGAGCAGGTCTTGGGGAAGCCAGCTGACAACGTCCCAGAAAATAGGGTAATAAACCCTGGAGAGGTCTTCAGAGGGGATCTGGAAGACACAGGGCAGAATTGCTGTCAATAATGTCTTATATATTTTTTCCTTTCACAGACAGGAACTATATATCTATCATCTCCCTTTAGTAGGAAGTGCTATGCTTTGCAGGATTGCTCATCAATAAATTTGTAGTGTTGAAATCGATATAAAATCATATGTCAGGCCTTATGGGTGTGACTGTGGAGAGAAGTAGAAGATTAAAACACAGCACCAGTTGCTAGGGCCATTCTGGTCTGAGTTTAAGAACAAAAACTAGAAACAGTATAAAGGAAAAGAAAATATAAGGAACAGTTTGGTGCAATAGCAGAACAGACGCAACAAGGAATTACATTACATGATTAATTGCCAAATGAGCCACATTAAGTCTTTGCTGGAACAAATAAAAATAAATTACTAAATTAATGATATAGGCAATTGTGCTACAGGAATTTAGTTGCCATGGATAGTTAGAGAAACTGAGCAGTTGTGATAAGGCTGAAATGCCTCCAAATGAGGAATTTAGACCACTTCTTCCAGGATCCTAGTGAGTGTTTTAAAAACTTACTGTGAAGACCTTGGTAAGAACTTACTCAGGATTTGGTGCAATAGATTTAGAGCAGGAAAAAGACTTGGGGCAAGTAGTCCACTGACAGAGGTCATGGTGGAAATAGAAGCAACTCCATTCATAAAGATTTCCCTCTTGGTCATAAACTGATTTCTTTCTCCCTTACCTGCCACAGGCCTCACTGCTTGTTTTAAACATTTTAGTCTTAGATTGTTTGCTATTGTGCAATGAGTATAATAATACTTAGTGTTTGTATAGTTATTTACATTGAACAGAGAGCTTTCACTACTCACCCGACTCTTTCAAGCATCCCGTGAGCTAGGCAGGAGAGGCATTTTCATCTCCATTTTTCGATGTGAAAATGGATGTTATTATTCTCCTCTCACAACATTAGAAGCTTCTTTCTTCAAGCTGCAGAGTTTATTTCTACCCTTGAAGAGCCTAGAATAGAAAGGCAGGCTACAAATGTTACTGGGTTGTGAGGGAGTTCATATTTGTGGCAGTACAACCTCATAAAATTAGGTGTTATAGATTATGCTGCCAAAAATTGATTCCAAGTAATATTAAGGTTGACTTTCTCATTTTTTTTTTTTTTTTACTTCCGAATGAGCAAGTTCAGGTTTTGAACAGATGACAGCTTCATATGTTACTTTAGGTATAATATCACATCTGGGGGGCCTTTATTCTTATTCTATTGGAAAACTTTATGGAATTTTCAGAGAGATCGTGCTGTAAGTATTTCTTTAAAAAGAATATGTCCCTAGTGAAAAATGCATGTATATTTGGATGGAAAATGAAAAAAATTGAGAAAATGAAAAAAATCTTATCAGACAAAAGTATATGTAGAAGTAAAATTATGAACTGCTGGATATGGATAGTATGATTACATTAACTACATTTTTAATCTCTGATAACCAACAAGTAATAAGTGATTTTCTTAATTGAATGAGTCTTTATTTTTCTTAAAACACCTTGAAAAGGAATGGATTCCATGACAATTTAGTAATATAATAGAGGCAGGATAAAAATGTAGAACCATACACTGAAGAAGCTCTAGTGTGCTTGCTTTATTAGTGATCCACAAAGGAATGTCCAAGAGGGTTGGGATAGATGATTTCTGAATTTTCTTTCATGTGACAAATACATTGATTCAATTTTTATTTAGTATTTAAGGTGTAATTGATGCTTCTGGAACTCTCCTAGGGATCGTGTTTATTTGATGGATTTTCTGTAGCAAAGTTGAAGTAGATGGAGCTTGTGCACACAAAAGGCATTATTTATTTGAAAGAAACCATAACTTTCAAATTTGCCTAAGGTATGGAAGTATAGCATATGTTTCAGCATAGTGGAATTTTAGAGGTCTCAGAAATCAAATGAGTTAGTCCTTGCTGGCTTCTGAGTAAAATGCAGTGCAGTAGCAAGGCAAAGCCAGATTGAAGGAATTTATAGTGTAAGTGGGTGGTAATAAAGTAGAGGCAGTGACATATGAGTTATGTTTAAAGAAATATTTATAGTTTAAAAGCATGAGTAAAGGCAGATAGGATGATGAATTAAAGGAATCAGAATTGGAGGAATGTTTTTATGTTATTTTATATTTTTAAGGGAGAATAGAGAACATTGGTTGATAAATAAGGATGTGGGCAAGATAATGAAGTCTAGAAGCTATTAAATCAAGGCAAATGTGGGTGGCTAAATTTAGGGAACATAGATGTGAAAGAAAGCTGAAAGTTAAGATCCAGGGAAACCTCAAGTTGAACCCCCTATATTTTTTAGTTAATTTGAAAATCCTGAAAAGTAGTAGCTTATGAGTACATGGGGAAGAGTAAAAACGTGAAAATAAAAGTTGTAAAAGACAAAAAAATGAAAGAAGAAAGGGAGGAAAAGGGAGAGAAGGAAGATAAATAAGTGAGAATGAGAAACACACGGGGTTAGGGAAGGTGAAGGCCAAGATCAGGGGTTAGCAGAGTTTTTCTTTTAAGGGATACATAGTTTAAGATTTCAGAACTTAGGGTCATGAGGTCTGTTGCAACTCTTCAGCTCTGCTTTGTAGTGCAAAAGCAGCCATCTTTAGACAGTATATAAGTGAATAGATGTAGTTCTGTTCAAATAAAACTTTATTTATAAAAACAAGTAACTGGTCAGCCTCAGCCTAGTTTGCTGACAGCTCATCCAGAGGATGCCAGACTCTAGGTAGTTACAGACAAACTAAGTGGTTTTATGACCTTCCTAAATGTAATTATAGGGACTTAGGGATTATATACACATATATACACACAAATATGTATATATGTAAATATTTATATAGGTAGAAGCATATATACAATTTTTGATGCACATATATCCATACCAGAAGTCATCTGGAGTCTCTAATACTTTGAACCTGAATAACAGCAATCTGTCACAGACCCTATTTTTGTAGGTCTTATATTTTCTTGGTTACTTCTGGTTCTGATTTTCTGTCTCTACCATTTTTTCCTGTGTGCTTTGCACCTCTTCTGTTATCTCTGCCCTAGGATTAATCTAAATACAATTCACATTTTTCAATCCTTGTTTCTACAGGGCTCAACTGCATATTCACAAAGGCAAAAATGTGGTACGAAGCATCTCTTTCACTCAGAGTCTGATGGTCTTTGGGAGTCAGTTCTACATCATGCGTCTCACAGCACATAATTTCACATTTCATATTGATTTGAGATATTTATATTTTCACAAGCCCTTTCAGTTATCATGCCACCAAGAGATTCTCAGTGGTCAACGAACCCACCTAGAATTACTTTTAAACTAACTGTTTTGTTTTCTCTTTATATCTGGGTCTTTTCTTTTCCTTCTTAGGCAAAATAAGTGAATGAATGAATTATGTTTCAGAGAATTCAGCAAACTTTTTTAGTATTTTAATTTCTTTTACGAACCATTTCCTAGAAATTCACATTTTTCCTGAGAGACTTAATTTGTCCTTCAGCAGTATCAGATTTTGTTTTGTGATTTTTTTTTTTTAAATAGAGTCTGGCATTATTAGGTCATCTCATTTGTGTTATTCTATGTGTGTGTGATCACAAATCCATCTTATATGGCGCGTATCATGCTCTTCATTTAAATGGATGAGAGGAAGAATTGGCAAGCCTCAGGGATAGTGTCAAAATGAAGAGTAAAAGCAATGTCCTTAGGAGTGAGTGGAATTTAGAATTTGATGTCTTTGGGAGATGGGCTTGATGATATTCTAGGTGAGAGATAATTAGAAGAACCTGATTTACTTTCTGCTCCCTCCCCCCCACAAAATAATCCCAACAGCCTATAATTAGAGACAGTGTTTTAACTGAATAGGAAAATGGAAACCATAATTAAGGTTCTTGTAAATCCCAAGAGGACTTTTCCTTCAATAAATATTTAGGGATTCCTGTACTAGAATAGTCGATGTAGGTAACTCTCCTTAAAAATATCTTTATGTAAATGTGAACAAATTTTTATCTGAACTTTTGTCTTGATTTTAGTATATATATTAATGACAAAGATTGTATCACCTTTATTAAGGTCATTAGTAGTTAATATAAAATCAGAATACAAGCCTATTGGAATGTGAACCTCGTGAGCACAAACATTTTCATCTGCTCTTTACAATCCCCTATTCAAGGTAGATCCTGAGTATTGATTATTTGAATGAATGAATTTGGAGCTTCCTCAGTTTTAAAATAAAGTTAATCTGAAGACCTCATAGCAGGTTTGCTTTCCTGCAGAATTCCCATACCAGCCCTCTTGCCTGGCACCACCCTTAGCATTTCATAACAAGTGTGTTTCTGTCTGCAGTGAAATAGTTACTAAGAGCTGTCAAAGATTGTTGAAGTATAAACAAGATGCCATGAGGGCCACTCAGTGAACATCTCCATGGGCTCTTCCACGGGGCCCAGGGGCATTGTATGTGCCCCTTCTGTCTATGTAGTGGCCTCCTTTGAATTTTCCCATCTCTCTCTGGTCTGGAAACTGATGTTGCATCACCCCAAATATGAAACAAATCTCTACACCTTGGTTACTTCTGGTTACACACACGAAGATATCAGTTATGACAAAATGTACTGAGTGATTGTATGGCTAGAACACAACTGGTAACTCTTAAATGGAATTGAAAATTCAGCCTCCCTATTTAAAAAAGTCATCAGGACAATGCTTCCCGTCTCCCCCTGCCTCTTCTCTTGCATTCTTGCTTATATCTTATCACCCTGGCTTGTTGCTGTGCTGCCTAATCACTCTCATATCTCCTTTTCACTCTGCTTTTCACTTCTCTTGTCCTTGTCGCCAATCCGCTTTACTACTTCTTAAGCAGAATAGTTTGTCTTTCCTTTCTCTCAGCTTATCCTGAAGTCGGCACAGTTCAGTGTGGGTTTGTGTGAGCTCGGGACCGAGACCTTGTTGGTGGTAGTCCTTCCTCTGCTTGTTAAGCGCTGTGACCCTGGGAAATGCATTTAACTTTTCTATACCCAGTTTCATATTTATTTGTATTTTTTTGTAAGTTTGTAATGTAAAATATTGGAAAAGTAGGAAGTGGTAGAAAACTCTCATTAAATGTTATAAACGGAAAAAAAAAAAAGTATTCTACTAATGTCTTTCACTAAGTGGAGGCAAATAAATATGTCCAGCCCAAGGAATTCAGTATTCAGCAGTTGAAGTAAATTATTTCTTCCATGCAAAAGAAAGTAAATGGTAGTTACTTAAAATCATAAATTATTATATCCTCATTTTGGTAAGATAGCTTTCTCTTTCTTGTAGAAAGTAATCATCATAATTTTAGGTTTTCGGGGTGAAGTCAGTATTTTTCAATTGAATGCTTTGGAAGCCTGTTAAAGTCTGCACTTTCACAGTGTATGTGTAGCATAGGGGATTTTAGACACAACAGAACTGAATAAAAATTCTTCTTATTCTAAAAATAGTAGAAGACACCAGATAATGCTGCTTAAGCAGAATTTTTTTTCCCCTCATTAAAAAATTTTGAATTATATTCATTCTTAAAGGAAGAAAATCAATGAATGATAGTCTTTTTACAAGATAAAGGGTAAACTATGTTTTATACTAATATAGTATCTCTCCATACAATTTAAAAGTGAAGATGTTGAACCCTTTTGTTAGATGATTTGCCAAATGTCTTATGTTTCAATGCCCAGATTAAAGCCAAGCAACTCAGAATACTATAATATCTCCACTTTTTCTTGTTTTGTTGCATAACTTTAGGATAAAATGGAAAGCCAGTAGTGTTTAACTGGGAATCAGTATAGAAAGAAACAATCTTGCTTTCACACTTCTTCAAATGATTAAATGCTCAATGTAATACAGACTTATCCTTTATCTGAACTGATGAGTGATTTGCATCACACTAGTAGTAGTCCTAAACAAAGAAAATTATCTTTCAGAATAAGATTGGCATCTCTGTATTTTCTATATCTTTTTCTTTCTGATAGTAGAGTCTTCTGCAGGTGCACAACCTACTTCTTGTTGAATCATTTTACTGTTGCCTTCATTGGCCTAATAGATGTCCAAATAATCATTTCAGTACCATGCTGTTTTGATCACTATAGACAGACACCTGAAGTCTGACTACTCCCATCTCATCTCTTTTCCATTCCCCATCCTCCTGCAGGTATTATCTCTTAGCATTATGCATATTTTCCCAGAGTTGCTACATGCATGCAAATAAAGGCAGTATCTGTACAGTCTGTTCTGCACCTTGCTTTCCTTTGTTAAAAACATGCATCCTGGAGATTTTTGCACGTCAGGATGACAGAGCCTCCTCATCACCATGCGCTAGCTGCATGGATTCCCCTGTGTGGCTATACCACCATTTATGTAACCAGTCCCCAGCTGATAGGTACTTGTGTGGTTCCCATTTATTTGCTGTTAACAGTGCTTGAATAAAACTGCACATAAATAATTTTAGGCATGAACAGGTGTACTTAGCTAGAATACTCTAAAATGAGATTATTGGGTCAAATGATAATATACATTTGTAACTTTTATAGGTATTACCAAATTGCCCCCCACAGGAGTCTTACAGGTTTAAGCTGTGTGGTTTTTTGCCAATCTAATAGACAAAAAGTGGTATCCGAGTATAATTTTAACTTGCATCTATCTTGTTCCAAGTGAGACTGAGCATCTTGTCTCATATTTAAGTGGCATCTGCCGTTCCTTTATCCTTGGTATCTCTTTATAAACTCAGCACATCTTCCTATCGTAGTGGGTCTTTTTTTCCCCTTTGAAATTGTGAAATAACTTAGGTGAAATTACTTAAAACATAAATAGGAAGTATGAATAATTATAAAGTGAACACTTGGCTAAACATAATTTGGGTTAAAAAAAAGAAAGAAAGAAAGAACATTTTCAGCACTTAGTCCCTTTCTTTTATCCAATTCCTGTCCTTTACCCTAAAAGGAGCCCATCTTCGATTGTAATCACTTTTTCACTTTCATTTAGTTTCATCATTTATGTGGCAGTTTAGTTTTACCTGTTTTGGAACTTTCTCTATAAGGAAACATATCATGAGTATTCTTTTGTAAGAATACAAAATACTGTCTCCTGCGATTCATCATGTTGTTCCATGTAGTCTTAGCTCATTCATTTCCACTGCTATGCAGTATTCCACTGTTAAGAGTACACTACTTCAAAGTATCATTTTTTAAATGTATCATTTACTTTATTTTATTTATTTTTAAAATTTCATGTTCATGGGAGGGTACAAACAACCAAGTCACAATATTTGAATTTGTTAGGTAGAGTCCCTCTTGTAGTTATGTCCTGTACCCCAAAGGTGTGTCATTTACCCCTACATTGTGCCCATTCAGTGGGAGTACCCCAAATTCCTTTTCCCCTCTCCCTTCTTTTGGTTCCCATCCCCCCAACTTGAATTGAATTGAGTTTTCTCTTGTGTGGGCGTGTATTAGATAATCCACTGGCTTCATATTAGTATTGAGTACGTTGGATATTTGCTTTTCCATTCTTGTGATACTTTACTGAGAAGAATGCATTTCAACTCTATCCAGGTTAATACAAAAGATAGTTTATCATTTCATTTTCTTTTTTTTCTTTTTTTTATCATTTCATTTTCGATGAAAATTTGGTTTCATATCTCGGGTATTATAAACAATGCTGTTATTCTTGTACTTGTGTTCTTGTGCATAAGTAGACACATTTCTGAATGGTTTGTTTACAATCATAAATCTTCAACATTTACAAGACAGTGATCAATTGTTTTTTCAAAGTGGTTGTGGCAATTTAACCCCTACCAACAGTTATGCAGGTTCTCCTTATTTTATATCTTTGTGACCATGATATCATCAGACTTTGTAATTTATGTCACCCTTATGGGAGTACATAGAGTAGTAGCATTTCCTTTCGGTTTTAATTTATTTCTCTGATAAAATTTCTCTAATGAAATTGAGGATCTTTTAATATCTTTACTAGGTGCTGTGTTTCCTCTTGTGAAGTGCCTATTCAGGTCTTTTGCCCATTTTTGAGGAGTTGTCTTTTTCTTGTTGCAAAACCTTTATGAGGCTATTCTTTTCTTAGTAAAAAAAGTAGACAGTCATTCATACAGGCATGCAAAGATAAGAATTACCTGAAAAATTTAATTTCACTGAGATCATCATATTAAGTTTATAAATTTACTTAAAAATAATTTTGTATTTATAATGTTTCTTCCTTTCTAAGAACATGGCATATATACAGAGAGTGCCAAAAAAGTATACACATTTAAAGAAAGGGAAATAAATGTACTAACATTGTAATACTCAAGTCACATTTGACTTCTGCAGTTACAAGAGGTCCTTATTGAAAAACCTATATGACTTCCATTCATCTTTCCTTATTGGTATACAATGAGTATTACACAACACATACAAAAGTTTACCAGTGAAACCCCAAGTCTGTTAGGGTTTGGGGATAGAGAGGAGACAAATGACTTTACACTCTCAAATGAACAACACTGAGTTTAAGCAAATACCATATCATGACGCAGCTCTAATAATTAAAAAGTCACTGTAAAGTTCTGAAATAGACCTAAGATATTGCTAAGAGCCCACACTACCCTTCAAAGGGAGGGTCAGCAGTTTATCGTTGATACGAGTCATTGGTAAAACAAAAAGATTTCATTTTTATATCTCATTACAATTGAGACTGCTTTCTAAACCTTTGGAATTGTGAGGAATATCAAGGAATATTAGAGTGTGTCTCTATCACCTATTTAGGCTAAGTTTCATTATTTGTTCTTGAATTGAATGACACGTTGCCAGAGGTTAAAGAACTTCTCTTAGGGGCAGTGCCTATAGCTTAGTTGGTAGGGCAGCCACATACACTGAGGCTTGCCGGTTCAAACCCAGCCTGGGGCCAGGTAAAACAATGACAACTGCAACAAAAAATAGCCGGGCGTTGTGGCAGGTGCCTATAGTCCCAGCTACTTGGGAGGCTGAGGCAAGAGAGTCACTTAAGCCCAAGAGTTTGAGGTTGCTGTGAGCTGTGATGCCATGGCACTCTACTGAGGGTGACATAGTGAGATTCTGTCTCAAAAAAAAAAAACAAAAAATGAACTTCTCTTAGAAGTCAATAGGAAGCTTATTTACTGATAAATGTTAGCATCTGAATAATATATATGACTCATGGGTCAATTCCACTAACATTTCTTAGCTTAGAAAATTCTCTGATCTGCTCCACGAAATTTTGCAATCTCTATTTCTACCTCTAATTCCATCGCATGCCATGTGTCAGGCAATTTTCTTGTGAATACATTTTCCATTTCATGACTACATCATAATGTCATCTTTGCAAAAACATTGAGTGACAATTGGGGGATCAAGTTGAAGTTAAAATTGAACCATATATGATATTACAAAAGCAAATTTCACCAAAATATTTAGATGAACAGATCATTTCTATACATGACTTAGATGACAATCACATCACCAATTGCTCCTTTGCCGAAATGTTGGTAGGGTTTCTTTAACATATATCACAATTTTGCAATTGTTAAAATATTCTAGTGCTTCTTATTATGTATAAAATATGTTCAAAACTTGTTAAAGTGAATTTACACTATTTTTATTGGTACCTCTGTGATATGGTTTAGGGGACAGCTAGTAAATTCAGTCTGTAGATGAATTGACTGAATAATATCAGTTAAGATTGTGTTTAACTGCATATAACCTGACTGCAGTGTTCTACCCAAACATGGGTTTCTATTTCTCACCTTAGAAGAGTCCAGAGGTTGGTGATCTAATCTATAAGCGCCATTCCAGGCTCCTTTCACTTTTAACCCCTCCATCCGTGGAGCATGGTTCTGCATGCTAGGCTTGTTATCCAATGGATGCGTGATGACCACATTCCAGCCAGATTGGAAAGTGGGAGCCACATCCATATCGTAATATCCAACATTCCCAGACCCCCTGCTGGTATCTGTTCACATTTCATCAGCCAGAATGTGTCAGCAGGACTTATTTTAGCTGCTAGGGAACCCAGAAAGACTTTTTAGCTAGACACATTGCTTCCCAGAACAAAAATCTGTGTCATCAAAGAGAAAATGGGCATTGGCTAGGTATCCAGCAATATCTTCCCTGTCACCAAGAGGTTAAGACAAGCCTCTCTTTACTGTCAGTTGAATCCAGCAAAATTTTGAGTGAGGAGGGGTATGGTGGAGAATAATGAAGAGGAGTAGAGCATAGTCACACAATATATTTAATCCAAATTCCCCACCTCTTTTTAGTCATAAAATTATCTCCTGTGTGGTTATTAAAGAAGGTTAAGGTTATATAATCCAGAACACTGGTGTAACTCTGGACAACATGCAGTTGTTCAGGATTATTATGAACTAGACCTAGCTCCACGTGGGTATTTAAAAAATTTTATTATAGGTACATAATAGTTGTGTATCTTTATAGGGTATATGTGATGTTTTGATACAGGCACACAATGCATAATGATCAAATCAGGGAGATTGGGATATCCATCACCTCAAGCGTTCATCATTCATTTGTGCTAGGAACATACTAATTGTACTCCTATAGTTATTTTAAAGTATACTCTAACTTATTGTTGAGTATAGTCACTTTGTTGTACTATCAAATATTGTTCATTCTAACTATATTTCTGTGCCTATTAACCATCCCCACTTTATCCACCTCTGCCTCAATCCCAGCTACTCTTCCCAGCCTCTGGTAACCATCATTCTATTTTGTCTCTACCGCATGAGCATTTTTATTTCTGGTCGCATTATTTTCTCATATCCGCCCACAGAAATGGACAAGTCAGATCTGATTGTTCACCCTGTAAGAATATTTCTGTAAAGGTTTCTAATGGGGCGAACTAACAATTGTGCTCGGAAGAGAGTCATAGCTGGAGATAGCTATCAGTGGGTCTACCTTGTAGAGGATCAAGGACCCAGGAATGGGTCCTTTGGTCGTGAAAGACCATGGACTTTAGCATAGTCCGTATCCGTTCAGTTTCCTGGGCTCCTCAAAATCATTATTCAAGGAAAGGATTTTGTAGCTCACTTACAAGTACTGAACCAAGATGGTAGACAGAACCCACCCGCTGCCTTTTCTACCTTCAAAGCTGTTGAAATGAAAGCAAAGAAATACTCACACAGTTTTAAAAATAATTAACGCATGTCAAAGTTAGAAAATAGGAATCCCTGAAAAATTAGGAATTCTAATTCAATGGGATTGAATAGAAATTAAGAGAAATAAATGAGAGATCTTAGAAGCAAAAATTATGATTGTTGACATTTTCTGCCTTATGACCCCAAGTTATTCATAAGAAGTTTTGACAGAAGAAATAGTAGTATCTTAAGCACTGTATCTAAGCAATAAGCAAAGAAATTAGTAGTTTAAAAATCATAGCGTACAGCTCTTTAAAGACATAGATAAATCATAGCAGAGTAGAATCACTAGTAAAGTTTTGGCTATGGTAAGGACTTTGACAATTCTGAAAGAATAAGGCGAGTCTGAATTTGCTAGCCCAGCAGGAAAGAGAGCCTTGCTTAGCCATGTATAGTGCCTGAGTGAACTCCATGAGATTCCATGCTGTCCAAACCAGTCTGAAGGTCTGACAAATGCCAGGACTATATTGGAAGCCTCTAAAGAACCACCTGACTCTTCCATACAGGTCCGGCCTCTAGGCTTTTAAAGTCTTAGCTGGAAATAATAGAAATAGAATTTCTCGCATTGTTTTGAACTTTATCTATCAAAATCACTTTCTGATTATACGCTTAAGAAAAAAAAGAGTTGGAATCTGATCCTGTAAAACAAATTAGTGAGTAATGAAATGATTTAAAATAATCTAGTACATGCATTATCTGCCCATAATATTTGGCATGTTAAAAGTGAAACTTTATTAAACTATATGATCTATAAGAGATATAGAATGGTCAGGATTCAGAATTATTTATTTCTTCAAGAAAAATAGAGCATTTATGTGATTAAGAAACAACAGTTCCTTTGCATTACAAATAAACTCAACGTTAGTTTATTGTAATTTCAGTGTATTTATTATTTCATCATAGTGGGAACTCTGCCAGGCTTGAGACAGGAAATATGAATTCTAATTCCGAATCTATTACAACATACCTCATGACTTTGGACAAATCAGTTCGCCTCTCTGAACTTCGGTTTCCTCATCTGTAATATGCAAGGACTGGACTAAAATATTCTCAAAAGTTTCTTCTACCTCTAAAACACTGTGGCTCCATTTCTTTTCTCCACAGGGCTCTTTGATTCCTGCACCTCCCTCCTCTATTCCAGGCTTTGAAGCTACTCCTGCTGCCCCCACTGCCCAGGGTTTCCCTGTGACATCTGCCCACCCGTCCTAGGTAACAGCGCCTGTCCCAGGCTTCTTCCCCAGGGACATCATGAAACTTACTCTTGTGTGTCTCATCTCCTCAGAGCCATTCTACACATGGATTTCTCTCTGAGAATAACAGTTCCTTCACCTAGAGCAGTGGTTCTCAACCTGTGGGTCGCAACCCATAGAAACTGTATTAAAGGATCCCAGCATTAGGAAGGTCGAGAACCACTGATCTAAAGAAATGAAGTGGTACTGAGCATTTGCGCTACCAGGGCCAGGTTGGGGCAGGGGGAAAGCTCCGCTGCCTCTTCTGTGCTGCGGAACCTGTTCTGTGACAGCTGAGGCTTGTGCATTTGCTTCTAACGTGGGTCTGTCTATAAGGAGGGTCCCAATAGGTTGAGAGACCCAGGGAGGGAGATGCTTACCTTGCTTGGAATAAAAGCAAGGGGGAAGCCTTTTCCTAACATACATAAAAATCGGCCTAAGCTGGGTGTAGTTGCTTGCACCTGTAGTCCCAGCTACTCGGGCAGCTGAGGTAGGAGGATCACTCGAGCCTAGGAATTCAAGACCAGCCTGGACAACATGGAGAGACCTCATCTCTTAAAAAATAAAGCAAAAATTAGTCTATTCAGCTATTTCAAATTACATTTATGCAAATGAGGTAGAGAATATGTAAATAATTGCCATTATGTATAGTGTTACAATATGTAACTTAGATAATCATACTTACACCACGTAAGTGGTTCTGTTGAGTTTTGTCTGTGTGGATCTCACCCCAAACCCTCGTGCGTTTGTCTAATTCCCTCTCAGCTTTCTTCTCCCCACTGTGCTTTGCGGAGGGAATGTGTTGGGCAGTGGGAACACCAAGGCATTAAGAGTAAAAATTTCCTTATAATTCCATATGTTGTCTCTCTTCCCAATTCTCCTGAGCAGATCTGTCCTATAACCCTGCATGCCACGATACCTACCCTACAGAGGACTTGGATGCAAGGTCACAAAGTCCATGTGTGGCAGTCATAAGCTCTCTTGAACCCCAAATCTTCTTTCTCCAAAAACCAAGTTCCCCTGGCTGGATTGGCATGCCTGTAGCTCTTCAGAACCCCCAAGTCAAGGCTGGGCACGGTGGTTCACACATGTAATCCCAGCAAACTCTGGGACACTGAGGCAGGAGTCTCAGAATTGCCTGAGCTCAGGAGTTCGAGACCAGCCTGAGCAAAGCAAGACCGCTTCTCTAGTAAAAATAGAAAAAACTAGCCAGGTGTTGTATCCGGTGCCTGTAGTCCCAGCTACTTGGGAGGCTGAGGCAAGAGAATCGCTTGAGCCCAATAGTTTGAGGTTGCTGTGAGCTATGACACCACGGCACTCTAGGCTCTCTACCCAGGGTAACAGAGTGAAACACTGTCTCAAAAAACCCCCCACGAGTGGGTGTTTATTGATACACATGTTTATCCTATAGGCAAAGGGATTGCATCTTTTCTTTTTAACATGTTTCAGTGAGAAACGTCTCCAGCCTATATCCTGTAACTGGGTTTTTCATTTTAGCCCAAACATTATCTCTCACCTGTCAATATCTTGGCCCACATGTCATTATGCTACGGCAGAAATAGTGAGTCTGAGAAAAACCAAAAGCAAGGAAATTCTGTGTTGGCTCCTATGGTTTTCCACCTCCCCGCCCCCACCCTCGCGTCTAGACATTGCAGCATACTTCACAGTGACCCACCTTCCCCCCCATTTCATTAATAATTGTACAAGTCAAACAATAGCTAATCTGGCAATTCTGTGCAAGTTAAAACACTGGAACATGTTACCCTGTATTGCCTGCCAAATCACACTAAAATTTGGATTAATGAAGGTGCTGAAAGATTTTTCCAGTTGTCTGTCCCACTCGCTTCCTGCTTTGGGGGCAGACTTCTAAAAGGGACCTGAGTAAGTGGTTCAAAAAACACATTGACAACAACAGCCTAAGATCTGTCTCCTTCTCTTGCTGTTTTTCACAGTTAACTGAAATCCAGAGTTTGGGGGTTGGGGAGAAAAAAAGAGAGTGGGGCAGTGTCTCCACACCCTGGGATAATTGCATCAGGCTAGAAGAGTGAGCACCCCACCCAGGCAGTCAGATTCTGGGGTCACTTAATCGCACTCTGCACACCTGTACTCTGAGAGTAAAGCAGCTGCAAAGACACGCGCTGTTAGACGCTCCCGTCCCCCCCAGATTGAGCTTCCAAACATCCGACGTGAGTGCGAACAATTTTTGCAAAGTGAAATAAAGCAAAAGCAAAAATAGGTCTGTGGTGTATTCTGCCAGAGTTGATCTCGGGGCCAAAACTTCTCTTCCACGCTGTTTCAACCCGTGCTTGGGCTTCCAGCTGGTCACACGACCTCAGCAACCCATGGCCATGACATTCTTCAGGGATGCTCTGGGCATGGCATGAGCTGTAGAAATAAGGGTCTCCAATGGCCTCCAGAAGTGCCTTCAGAATTCAGATTCAGGCCCTAAATATAGCATCAACTCTGTCCACCCCTATTCCTCTTGGGTTTCCTCACTTATAATATTCCCAGTAAATGTTACTAAGAACCAAGAACATGACCACTCACAGGAAGTAGAACATCGATCATTCCTTCATCACAGAAAAGAAGTTGACTGAGGACTGCTTTAGGCTTCTCGTCTGATTTTCAGGAAAGTTTGGTCAAACACTGTACTAGATAGTCTCAAATGCTTCAGGTTTTTGCCTGTAGGCTTGACCAGGATCTGGATCTGGAATATTACCAGTGTTATGCTGGGCTTCAGTTGCAGGCCATGAGCCTGGCTGCTGGGCTGCCTGGGTTCAAAGGACATGGTTGGGGTGGCACCGTTAGCTCAGTGGGTAGGGCGCTGGCCACATACAGTGAGGCTGGCGGGTTCGAACCCAGCCCCGGCCAGCTAAAATCAACAATGACAACTGCAACAACAACAAAAAATGTCTGGGCATTGTGGCGGGCGCCTATAGTCCCAGCTACTTGGGAGGCTGAGGCAAGAGAGTCACTTAAGCCCAAATGTTTGAGGTTGTTGTGAACTGTACCACCATGGCACTCTACAGAGGGCGACATAGTGAGACTCTGTCACAAAGGACATGGTTGGTTGCTGGATCTCTCCAGAGATTTGGTCTACTTTACAGCTAGAGACAAAGACCCAGTGTTTGCACAGAGATCCTGGGATGGTTCTGAGATTGTCATTCATGATCCCAAATCTACCTTAGAAATCTCCAGAAGGATCCACCTATCCATTTCTCTAGAAAACTTAGAGAGAGGATAACCTGGGGTTGGCCTGGAGTCTCCAGAAGCAATTTCCAGCAGAGCCCTATTCCCTCATGGGAATCCCCTCCAGTGTTTGCATTCATCTAGGGCTGGCACAGAGTAAGTTAAGTTTACCTTCATTGCCCTGGTTTCCCCTTTAGAGCCCATAGCCTCCATCTTCTTCTGTCTCTTTTTTCCTGCCAGGTGCTTAATACAGTTGCATGACCCTGGGGTGGTTGGGGATATTCCACTCTTGTGGCCCAGTTAGATGAACTTGGGTACCTCCCATCCCTTATCACCTCTCATTTGGGTTCCGCAACAGTGTCTGGTCTTGAACCTCTTACGATCCATTTTCTATTCTAAAATGCAAATCTTATCAAGTCATAGAATGCCTAAAACTTTTATGGGCTTTCCCTTATCATTGGGTTAGACTTCGCGCGTCTTTCCATGTTGTGTGTGCCATTTAAGGGCTGGCCTGTACTCATCTCTCCAGCCTCATTCCTTGCTACGTCCCCGCGCACATGCCAATGCTCTATACAGAACTTTGTCCAGTTCCTTTTCTGCGCCATGCCTCCCAGCCATCATACCTGCTATTCCCTCTCCTGGAATACTGTTTTCTTCCATCTTTACCCAGGCCATCTTTGGGATGGGGCTACCCCCCATCTTTCTTCTCCATGGAACCCCCCGATTTCCCTAGGCTGGTTTATATTCTCTTATATCCACCTGTGCACCCCCAGCCACACCTCCTTGTCTAGGCTCGGTGGGCTGCCTGTCATGCCCACTAGATGGAAAGCTCCATGAATGTAGGCACTTTATCTGTTCTCATGACCACCAATTGCTCTAGGCACCTAGATACATTCATAGTCATGCTCAGCAGATTTAGTTGGAACTCATCATCACCCTTGGTCTGATGTATCTTCAGCAAGAATAGCACTACCTGTTATTTCCACTGTAGGGTCTTCAGCATTACCTCCTTTGACACCTCATCCTGCGAGGTAGGCAAATGAGCTCCAAGCTCAGAGACAAAGCCTCCAGCATCACTCTCTATTCTCTCTACAGTAGGAAAGGCCTCATGTCAGGCGCTAAGGATACAAAGATAAAGAAAACTTGGCCTTTGTACCTGAAGATGTCAAAGTCTAGACAGAAACAAGGCTTCTAAAGTGTGAGAAGTCTGTAATGGAGGTAAGAACAAAATGTGGAAGCAGAGAGGAAAAGTTACTGACTCAACCTGGGGAAGTTAGAAAGGGTTGTGATCAATGTTACACGAGGCTGCTACCTCTCTTTACCTTCTCTCCTCTAGCCCTTTCCGAGGCTCCTCAGTCCTACACAGATCAAATTCAACCATGGTCCCACAGCACACTTCTCTTGTCAAGTTCCTTGAATCTAAGGAAATTTCTGCAAGTCAGGTAAAGTGGGAGTTGGGCCCGCCAGAAGCTCATCACACATGGGGTGAGATGCCTCCTACGAGAGAACTTAACCTCAGCCACAAAGTACTTGACCCAGTGGGAATCCTTGGTCATCAGTGGGCAAGGCAGTTCTGAGACAGCATGAAACCCATCACTTAGATTTTCTTACCTATAAACCCCCAAAGGAAACCTGCGCCTTTGTAAGCTGGAAGGCTAGAATGGAAGCCAAAAGAGCAGTTTCACTGAGAACGTCTAAGCAGAGGTGTTCAACCTTTGTTTTTCCTCCGCTGTACATCGGGAGAATAAAAGTTGTCTTGGGCCCCACATTAAAAACACAAACCCTGATGAAAGCTGATTTGCACAAAGAAGGGTCCACGCATACTTTTTTGTGATATCCAACAACACAGATAAAGGAAAAAAGTCTTCACACAATCTGCATGTGGCCTGCGGGCCTGTGGACACCCCTGCAAGTCTAAAGGATTCGGGTATCAGCTATAAGCTTTGGGGGCCCTCTGACAGACTAGACCACAAAGGAGAGATAGGCATCCTCCCCCTTTATTCACCGCAGACCACAGCCCTGATACTCCAGGGGTTCTGATGAGCCCAACAGTCCTCGGCCACGCAGCAGTGGCACCCAGCCCAGACTTCAGTGCCTAAGTAGAGAGACAAGTGCCCAGTGAAACAAGATAGCTCCCTGGGGTGGTGCTTTGCCAAATTCGGGAGCATGATGCATTAGTGGGCCATGAAATTAAGTTGGTGGCTCATGACCAGCAGTTTTTGAATAGACTAGGATAAAAAAAAATCAGTTTCTCACAAGTAGTTTTATGTAAGTACGTATATGCATGGATGTGAATATGTGTGCGTGTACGTGAATACACGTGTGTGTGTACTGGGTCATTATCTAAAATATATCCTTTCCTGTGGAACATGGCCAAAATTACAATGGAAATGCCTGCGGCACAGAAATCATACCTTGTAAAATGGGACTTATGTTTAAGTTCAAGAGGATTCCCAGATGTAACTAAGAAGGGTTTACAAGAGCTGGCTGCATTATCCATTATAATAGCCATGAATGGATGTGTGGCCATTTAAATGAATTAAAATTAATTCAAAGCCAAAATTCCATTCTTTGGTAGGACCAGCCAAATTTCAAATTCTCAAAAGGGACATAGGGCATGTACTGTATTTTTCAACCTTTTTTATCTCATGACACACTTGAACCTATAGTTAAACTTCCACGGCGTACTTAAGTTATGTGGATCGTGGCACATGGGTTGAAGATCCCTGGTCTAGTAGCTGCTGTATTGGATAGTGCAGAAATAGGACATTTCCAACATCTCAGAATGTTCTACTGGATAGACTGGGCTAGAACTTCTACATCAGCAGGAGGGGGAGGGATTAGTGAAATGCATATGCTTATGCTCACAGATAACACCTGACAACCCTACAGAAATGATATACCATTGATTTCCCCATGACCCATTCCTGGCCTGTCCAACTAGGTTGTGAGGCCCTTGAGGACAAGGCCTGTGAAGGAGGACACTGTGCCTGACCCATCCTTGCAGGTTTGGTAGACTAAGAGTATAGGAGGAAGGCGAAGAGTTCAGTTTTAGGCATGATAAGTTTGAAGAATACAAAGATATCCAGGAAAAGGTGTTCCTAGGCTAGCGGTTCTTCATCCTGGTGATGTGTCAGAAGTCACCTGTGCAGTTCGAAGAACATAGCTATGCTTAGGCCTTGCTCTAAATCCAGTGGCCCAGAAATCGCACCTGTGGGGCAGGTGCACCTGTGTATTTTTAAAGTTGTCCAGGTGACTGTGAAGTGCAGTCAAGGTTGGTTCCATTATTGACCCCCAGCAGCAAAAAAATATGAGACTTGAGAAAGAGGTTAAACTAGACCTAGAGGGCGGCGCCTGTGGCTCGGTGAGTAGAGCGTTGGCCCCATATACCGAGGGTGGCGGGTTCAAACCCAGCCCCGGCCAAACTGCAACAAATAATAGCCGGGCATTGTGGCGGGCACTTGTAGTCCCAGCTACTCGGGAGGCTGAGGCAAGAGAATCGCCTAAGCCACGGCATTCTACCAAGGGCGACAAAGTGAGACGCTGTCACTAAAAAAATAAATAGACTTAGGTCTGGAAGTTAGTAATATGTAAACTGTGGTTGAAACAAGAGGAATGTGAGTTCACACTCCTGGAAACTGGCGAGTAAGAAAAGACGAGTGGGCACAAGACCTAAGATGGAGAGAAGTAAAACCAATAAAGAAGACTGGGACGGGGAGGTCAGGGAACTACGGAGGACTATCACTAAGTGAGCTTTCAGGTGCCAGTTACAGAATACGGTAGCTCACATCAGCTTCAACAGTAAGGACACCAATTATATCACACAAGAAGCTCACGAGCACAGGCCCCAGGCACAGCATTTCCGGGTTCCAACTTTACTTCCCTTGGCACCTTTTCCAAAGCAGTGCTGGCTTCTCTCTAGCAGGGCTAGAGAGAAAATGACTGAAGACGCTCTTGAGTTAGTCATTCACGGTTGTGAATGGGCATAGAACAACTGTGATCGACTTAGACCAATCATTTTGGCTTTGAAGGAATGTTGAGGTGTCAGTAACTGTGACAGAAGGGAAGCCGAAGAGAAGTGAAAGTCTGCATTGAGGTGAGCGTGCTTACCACGTGTAGAGTAGAATTGAATTATTTTTAATAAAATATATTGTTTGGTGGTTGATCATGATGAGTTAGCCTCACTGAGCTGGAATCATGCTATATAACAGCTCAAAAGTCTAGCAGGTGACTCAAAGGAAAGGGGTCAAGAAAAAAAAAAAGACAAAAGAAGGGACGGCCAAGAGTAAGGAGAAATAAGAAAGTTTTAAGTTGCCACTAGTAGCACAGAGGATATGCTACCACCATATCCAGCCAAGGGGGGAAAAGGTTATTAATCAACCAGAGAACACACATTCCAAAGATCCAGATTTAAAAGCAACTGTAACTCATGACTTAGGCTAAATTTAAAGAACTTCAGTGTCTTGTTTTACTTAGTGTTGTCAAGGCAGCCCCATAGCCTTGAAAACTTTGGCAAAGCAATTTTTGGCCAACAGAGAAGCCATCTCTCAGAGGCCTCGGTTGGCCATTACCCACTATGTAGATCAGTTCCCTGATGCTATTCTCAGAACAAATTTTCCAACAGATGCTAAGTCAATGAAAACACACTGAGAATTGTAGGATAATTTATTTTCCATCTGTTTTCACCTGTACTTAATTGAGGATACCAGATCATAGCCCAGGCAATATATGACACAGGCCAAGGGCTACTCCACCCATAGTTTATAAAGTACCATGGTGCCAGTTTTAGCATCGCAGCTGTAAATAACAAGACCCTAGAGTCATGGGGAGTGATCTCATTCTCTAACATACATCAGAAGCTTAAAGATGACCTGTGTGTTGTTAGGGATCATTGTGTTACTGATAGTGCTGAGCTCACTAAAGCTCATGTGGCCCAGCTTCGTCTCCCCAGGGCTTCTCTGTAGGTCCTTCCCTCCCTTTTTCATCTGGGAATTGCATAAACTGTTTCCCAAGGACCAAAATAAAAGAACCATGCACTGGGAGGTTTGGTAAGAAGTGGAGAAGCCACATCATCTCTACTGGCATAGTCTGGTAGTTTCATTTTGATGTTACTCAGTGGGAAATTTAACAGCAAACCATATTGGAGATGTCAATTGAAAACCTTCCTTCTTAAAAATCTGTCAACAGCTTCCCATGGCCTTTGAAATAAAGATCAAATTCCTAGCATGGCTTTTGAGACCTTGCAGGATCTGGCAGCCTCTGCTCCTCCTGCTTCTCATTCTGGTTCCTTGGCCGATGAGTTTGAGTTCAACTCAAGCGTCACTTCCTCAAAAAAGCCTTCCCTCTCACCCTAGATTAGATTCGATTAGATTGGATTAGATTAGAATAGGTTAGAATCCTCCACTCTACCTTTTCCTACTACTGCAATTTTCTTCTGTTGTGAAAAATAGAAGTAGTAGGAAAAGGGCATTTACTCAATTGTGTAATTAGTTCTTTAATTCATATCTTTCTAGAACACTCTAAATACTATGAATTTGGTGACCATCCCTGTCATATCACTAGTCTCAGCACCCTGCCCAGTACTTGGCATGTTATAGCTTAGTAAAGAGTCTTGCTTAGAGAGTGACCACATGGGTAACTTGTTCTTCATCTCCTTTTGAGCAAAGTGGGCTGATTATCAATTCTGATCTGTACTGAAATGGTTCAGAAGATTTTTCTTATGCTAGTTAAATTTCATGCTATTTCTCCCCCTTTGTTTACTTTTTGGAAAATAACTTCTGTTGCAATATAATTCACATGCCATAAAATTCACCATCTAAAATGTACAATTCAATTTTTAACATGTTCATAGTTATGCCACCACCACCACAATCAATTTTAGGACACTTTTATCAGCCCCAAAGGAAGCCCTGTACCCTTTAGCAGGCATTCTACATTTTTCTCCCATGCCCACACAATCATTAATCTACTTTCTGTCTCTGTAGATTTGCCTATTTTGGACATTTTATATACATGGAATTATATAATATGTGGTCTTTTGTGACTGCTTCTTCACTTAGCATAATGTTTCGAGATCTTAGCATATATGGGTACTTCATTTCATTGCCAAAAAGTATTCCATTCCACGGATATACTATACTTTATTAGTTGATGGTCACTTGTGTTGCTTCTACCTCTTATGAATAATGGCTGCTATGATACAGGGTGTCCCAAAGGTTACCCCTAAGGTCATTACAAAATTTTACAAAGAGATGGCCAACACATAGAGAATATTTTATAAATATTTTAAATTTTATAATGAATATTTTAGGCAGCTCCCATAGCTCAGTGGGTAGGGTGCTGGCCACATACCCTGAGACTGGCAGGTTCACAACCCAGCCCAGGCCAGCTAAACAACAACAACAATAACCAAATAATAGCCGGGCGTTGAGGTGGGCACCTGTAGTCCCAGCTACTCGGGAGGCAGAGGCAAGAGAATCGCCTAAGCCCAGGAGTTGGAGGTTGCTGTGAGCTATGTGACGCCACGGCACTCTACTGAGAGTGACATAGTGAGACTCTGTCTCAAAAAAAAAAAAAATTATAATGAATATTTTGTAACTAAAGGTATGTTTAGCTACAATTTCCCATTTCCCCTATGTATGACGACTTGAGGGGCGACCTTTGGGATGCCCTCTACATTGATGTACACGTTTTTGTGCAGATATGTTTTTTCTTTCTCATGGTATATACATAGGAATGGAATTTCTGGGTCATATGGTGACTCTATGGGTAAGCTTTGGAGGAGCTGCCCAACTGATTTCCAAAGCAGCTGTACCATTTTACATTCCTACTAGAATGGTATGAGGGGTCCAATTTCTGCACATCTTCACCAGCACTTGGTATGGTCTGACTTTTTGATCAGAGTCATCCTGGGTATCTCAGTTTGGTTTTGATTTACATTTCCTTGGTAATTAATGATGGCGAACATCTTCTCCTGTGATTACCGGCCATTTGTCTATCTTCTTTGGAGAGATGTCGATTCTTGCCCATTTTATAATTTGGTTGTCTTTTACTCTTGAGTTCTTTATATATCCTAGATATTAATTCCTTATCAGATAGTTGACTCGTAAAAATTTTCTCCCATACTGCGAAGAAAATGCCATGAAGGCTATGTTAACCAGTTTGATGAAAATATTTCAGATTGTATATGAAACCAGCACATTGTACCCCATGATTGCATTATTGTACACAGGTATGATTTAATAAAAATAATAAAAAAAATTTTCTCCCATTCTGTCAGTCATCTTTTCACTGGCTTGATGCTATCCTTTGAAGCACAATAGACTTTAATTTTAATGGAATCAAATTTATCTACTTTCTCTTTTATTGCTTATATTTTTAGTGTATGTCTACAAAATCACTGCCTAATCCAAAGTCACAAAGATTTAGGCCTATTTTTCTTCCAAGTTTTGTATTTTTGTCTTTGATCTATTTTGTGTTAATTTTTATATGTGGTATGAGGAAGAGTTCCAACTTCATTCTTTTGCATGTGGGTATCTATTTGCGTTGGGTATTCAATACTATCTGCTGAAATAACTCTTCCCCTCATTTCATTATTTTGTCCCCCCCCCTTGTCAAAAATCAATTAGCTGGGCCAGGCATGGTGGTTCATGCCTATAATCCTAGCCTCTGCAAGGCCAAGGCAGGAAGATCTTTTGAGCTCAGGAGTTCAAGAGCAGCTTGAGTTTGAGATTGCTATGAGCTAGGCCGACACCACAGCACTCTAACTCAGGCAACAGAGTGAGACTCTATTTCAAAAAAGCAAAAAAATCAATTACCTGTAAATGTGGTTTACTTCTTGATTCCATTGAACTATATGTCCATCTTTATACCAGTAACATGCTATCTTTTTTTTTTTTTTTTAAGTTTCTGGCCAGGGCTGGGTTTGAACCCGCCACCTCTGGCTTATGGGGTTAGTGCCCTACTCCTTTGAGCCACAGGCACTGCCCCCATACTGTCTTGATTGCTATAGCTTTGTAGTAAGTTTTTTAGTTGGGAATTGTGAGTCTTCCACTTTTTTTTTTTTTTTTTTTTAAGACAGAGTCTTACTCTGTCATCCTGGATAGAGTACCATGGTGTCATAGCTCAGAGCAACCTCAAATTCTATCTAGGGCTCAAATGATCCTCTTGCCTCAGCCTTCCAAGTAGCTGAAGCTACATGCATATGCCACGAGGCCCAGCTAATTTTTCTATTTTTAGTAGAGATGGGGGTCTCACTCTTGCTCAGGCTGATCTTGAACTCCTGTGCTCAAGTGATCCACCCACCTCGGCCCCCCAGAGTAATAGAATTACAGGCGTGAGCCATCATGCCCTGCCTGAGTCTTCCAACTTTGTTCTCCTTTTCTAAGATTGTTTCAGCTATTCTGGGTCTCTTGGATTTATGTGTGATTTTTAGAGTCAGCTTCTCTATTTCTGAGAAGCTAACTGGGATTTTACTAGAGATTACATTGAATTTATTGATCACTTGGGGAACTAATGACATCTTGATAATATTAATTCTTCTGGCCCACGAACATGGCACCAGGACTTAATTACTTTCCAGAATGTTTGGTTCTTTTTAGAGTATATATAATATTTTACACTCCTTTTATTAACTTTATTCCTAAGTATTTTATTATTATGATGCCATTATAAATGGAATTCTTTTCTTATTTTCATTTTTGTTTATTACAAGTAGATGGGAACAAACTGATTTTTGTATGTTGATCTTGTACCCTGCAACCTTGCTGTTTAAATATTTTAAAGTTATTATAACCTAGAACATGAAATATCAGTTCTATTTCATCCAGTTACATCAGGGTTAAAATCCTGCTGTTGTTTAACGTGCCTTGTTATGTGGAAGTCTTATTTTAAACAAATCTAATAAGTCGTTGTATTGATTTATTTATTGAGACAAGAGTCTCAGTCACCCTGGGTAGAGTGCCATGGTGTGTCATAGCTCACAGCAACCTCCAACTCTTGGGCTTAAGAGATTCTCTTGCTTCAGCCTCCTGAGTAGCTGGGACTACAAGCACTCACCACAACACTCAGCTAGTTTTTCTATTTTTTAGTAGAGACAGGATCTGGCTCTTACTCAGTCTTGAACTCCTGAGCTTAGGCAATCCAGGCATGAGTCACTGCACCCAGCCTAAATTGTATTTAAAGGATAAATTGACTGAGCATAAAATGCACAGGCCATACTATTTTGCTAAGAACTCTGCAGAGACTCCCTCCTAGGTGAGATATTGCTATAAAGAAGAATTAAATCAGTCTGTTTTCTTTTTCTCTTCTTTTCTTCTTCTTTTTTTTTTTTTGTGGTCACCTTGTTCTTTCTGCCTGGATGCTTGATTGAAATTCAATTACTTCATATGTATCTTTTCCCTCAAGTAGTTTTCTTTAGATCCATAGCACAGTTATCAATGTCAGTAAATGTAATATTGACAATAATCTATTGTACATATTTCAATTTTGTCAGTGAACTCAATGATGTTCTTTTTTTTATTGTTGGGGATTCATTGAGGGTACAAGAAACCATGTTACACTGCTTGCATTTGTTAGGTAAAGTCCCTCTTACAATTGGGTTTTGCCTCCAAAAGGTGTGGCACACACCAAGACCCCACCCCCTCCTTCCCTTTCTCTGCTCTTCCTTTCCCCACCTCTCCCTCATTCTTTCTCTCTCTGCTCTCCCCTTCCCTCATCCCCACCGTGTGAATAATTGTCATTAATTGTCCTCATATCAAACTTGAGTACATGGGATTCATGCTTCTCCATTCTTGAGATGCTTTACTAAGAATAATGTGTTCCACTTCCATCCAGGTTAATACAAAGTCTGTAAAGTCTCCATTTTTTTAA